>JAQQAE010002195.1:0-22942 GCA_029823295.1 Pseudamia nigra
TGAGAATTTAACAGGCTTCTCCCGGTAGACAACAGCCATGTGGAGATCGTAGAGGACCGTAAACTTGACACACCTACTGAATCAGATCCGGGCGAAGGTATAAAAACTGCTTTGATAAGGGCAGACACTAAACCATGTGGGAGTGTGTTTGTGTATATATGTCAGAAAAGGGGGGAGGGGGTTGCATCTGGCGTGTTTAACAAGAACAAACATACTGTTTAGATTATTTGACATGATAATTAAATTGTGGCTGTCAGATGAAAAAACATCACATTACGTTCTCTCGGTTTGTACTTTCAAAAACACACAGTTGATAATAATGTCTAAAGCACATGGGTGAGAATGTACAGACTTTTCTTGATGGCTGAAAAATGCACTTTGTGATGACAGGAGTAGGTTATTGCTGCCTTTGCATTGGCCAGAATGTCCCACAAGAATGAGCAAGTTCAAAACCAGTTTGGTAATCTGATGCTATCAAAGCCAAGAGCCAGTTTCTTTTCCCTCCCTGGTACGATGAAGACATTGACAGTTAAAATGGGCTGTCACTTACGGTACCCGTCTATATCACCACTTCATTAAAATCTGAAAGCGGAAAGAAAAAAATGCTACATCAGAGTTACTTGTGCTGGATTTACAATGCTATTCCTCGTTCCATCTTGGATATATTTCCACACTGTACTTTGCTCAAAAGTCATAAATTTGCTGGAAGGGTTTTGCTTTCAACAAACCCTAAAGCATGCGCTGAAAAGAGAGGAGATATTACACTTCTGAAACTTTCATTAGTTTTGCATTTTATTGATTATTTCATTTTAGGTTTACGGTATTTAGTTTTACAAGGGAGGCAAGTAGTTTTGACTAGTTGTATCCTTCATTTATTTTTACTGTTAGTTTTCATGGTTTTAAAACAAAAACCTTGAGAGACAAATAAAGAAAGAATGAATGATATCAAATATGATTTGCAAAACCAGTGGGCGATGCAACAACCAAATCCATTCTACCGCATAGGAGTCATTCAGAACTTGTCAACCAATTTTTGGGTGCGTGTGTGTTTTCAATTTTATTGCTGATATTCTGTTTGGCAAAACTTCGTGGCACTAGTGACTTTTCTGTTTATGTAGGTAATGTATACAATTTTATGAACATACATGGAAGTTTAGGTCAATGACAAAGTTTTACAGGTTAAGTTGGGCACACACTACAAGATTTTTTGTCTGATTTTACCTACAATTCACAGTTAGACAGTCTGCACCAGTCAGCACTAGAGGACAGCGGACATGACTAGTTGTCACAGAAATTGGTTATTGTGTGAGGAGTAAAGATTCGAACAGGCAAATGTGTGAGGGGAACAGACCTGACCTCAGTCACCTCAATCAAACATCGGGTAGTGTGTACTGATTACTGACCCTACTGCAAACATGTTGCCAACAGCCAATGAAAAAGAATGAATGGAACACAGGAAATAGCGTGAGAAGTCACAGATGACAGGAGGTAGAGGGAATATAATTTTATTTATTTAACCCTTATTTATCCAGGTAAGTAAATTGAGAACCAGTTCTCATTTACAATGATGACCTGGGCTGGAGGCACATATAGAGACAGACAACCATTCACATTCACATTCATACCTATGGCCAATTTAGTGACCAATTAACCAAGTGCATGTTTCTGGGTGTGGGAGGAAGCCAGAGTACCCAGAGAGAACCCACAAAGACACAGGGAGAACATGCAAACTCCACACAGAAGGGACCCACTGTCCAGCATTGTGATCAAACCCAGGACCTTCTTGATGTGAGGCATGAGTGCTACCCACCGCACCACAGTTTTTTTTTCTCACAGGTCTCACATGCATGAAATCATTATATTCTTGTCCATCCTGAACCATCCAGACTCAAATTAGACTGACTTCATTCCCAGTTCAATATTCCCTTTATTGTACACTTAATTTGATTTAAATGTTGGTTTTAACTTTCCTTGGAAATTGATTTTATTTTCACTTGCGAGGCTGCTAGTTTCCACAAAACTTTTCATTATTACTGGTCCACATTTGAAGTTTGAAACACCATGCTAGGAGATTTTAACAAGAATATACTATTGGATGTGGTAAAGCAAATGAAGGAGCCAGGGTTTTTGATTTTGACTGTCAATAAGGACTGAAAGGACTCTTCTGCTTTGACTGTTCATTTTTGTTCTTTGAAGGCCCTGTACTGTAAATATTCATATTTATGAGGGTTTGAGATTTCTATCAAGTATGAATTGAGAGCTGTGAAAATATTAAGCTGTTCAGTTCTACCAGTCATGAGGAAATCCTCACTACAAGATGGACAACAGTAAAAACATGCTTTTCAACCTTCTTCTGACACAGTTTAGAATTCTAAATGTAATGCAAACAAATGTACCTTTCTTATAGTAGATTTCAGTCTATAACGTGTTCACGTCTCATTTCATTACATACTCCATCGCAACTGGCCAATGATAGTTTGTGGCAGATTAACAGAGGTAGTCAGCTAGGGCCTTGACACTCTGATCTCTCCCGCCCTCTCTCTTGCTCACAGATCAAAGTGAATCCACCTGGTAGTGATCCTAACCTCCATGCAAAGATGTGACCCACACGCACACACACTTTGGACCAGAAAACTACACCTTCTTGCAAAAATGCTGAAGGGTATACATGTGTAACAGCAGAAAGGGAGTTGTGCTTATGAGTCTGTGTGAGTGTGTGGCTGTTTGTCTTACTGAACCCTCCGGTGCCTTTTCACCTGGAGGTCAGAGGTCAACGGAGCAATCAAAGCCAGCTTCCATCTGCTCCCTGCCTAGACGCGTCCTGTGTGTATCTGCCTGTTTGTCTGTGTGTGTTTTCCCCCAGAACTATCCATTTCAGAGTGTCCCTGGCTCTGCGTGTGTGCCGTGGTGTATGTGTTCGTTTAGATTTGTGTGACTGGATGTGTGGTGTGTTTTCGACCCTCTGGCAATAGGTTGGGCCGTGGTCTGCAGGAATCCTCATCAAAGAGCAGAGAATGTTCTAGGTGTCTGGGTCGTCAAAACCTCCTGGCAACTTCTAAAGCAACGGCCGCTGTTTATAAAGTCACACTATGACTCTTGGCTCTTTAACTTATTAACAAAGCCAAAACTATACTAAAATTCTTTTCATCTTGTCTTTCATTTAGGCAGATGTCAACAGATTGAAACTTGTTATTTTAAAATGAATTCATTATTAATGTATCTTAAAGGACAGAGTGAGTTTTATACAGAGGTGGGTAGTATTCAAGTACATTTACTCCTTTACATAAACTTTACATGTACATTTTCCCATAAAGTAGTTGTTTAAATAATACTTTTTACTCTTAGTTACATTCGTGATAAAAAAAAAGTATTTATATTGAGTTACATTGGGCCACAACTCAATGAGAAGGAGTAACAAGCTCAAAATTGTGGAAAAAAGAGAACAAAAAAATCTATTAAATTTGAAGAAGAACTGAACACAATAATCAAGAAGATTATCAAAATGAATAAACTGAGCAACAAAATGAGCAAAATGTACAAAAATAATCATGACGAGCAATAAAATAAACAACACATGCACTAAATTAACCAAGTGAGCAAAACACCTGACAAAATCAAGAAAATTAACAAAACTGAGCAAAGCACTCAAGTGAAGTGTAAATTTGTCATAAATACAAATGAACAAAATAAGCAAAAAGGAAGAAAATAATCAAGTAAATGAACAAAAATGAACAATACTGTCAAGAAATTGAAGAAAAAGTTGATAAAATAAGTAACGCTAGGAGCAAGAAAGATGAAAATCAAAAGGGTTAAAAAATGAAGACAAAACAAAATAAGCAACAAAAGTAGTTAAAGTGAACAGATTAAACAACTGAAAAAAGGAATGTTAAAATGTGAAAAAATAACCAAAAAAATGATCAAAATAAAGAATAGTACGTTAGGATGTAAAAAATGAAATTCCATTCTATGAAGCTACTACTTGAGTAGCATCAGATGCATTTTACTCTTAATCAGGTACTTATGTTTATTAGTAATTCTACTTGAGTCACTGTAATTCTAAATAACAGTACTTTTATTTGAATACTGTTTCTGTTTACTTTGCATACCTTGTTGTATCATGACAATAACAAGCAGGGACTCAATGGATAATTAATACTTAAAGACTAGATATGGTACTTGCCTTTTGCTTGTGTTTGAAAATAGCACCTTTAAGCTTTACCCCTCATGTCCACTCGTACGGAAGCAGCAATGATGAAAAAAGAAGTACAATGTGTTAGTTGAGAGAGCTGGGGAAAGAAGCCATAAAATATATAAATCAAAGCTAATTTTTTGCTTTTTTAAAAATAGCTTACAGTCTAAAGAACACAAACCCGCCCATGTCATCGCAGAACTTTGGGAATGTTCTAAATGTGGAAATACAGCCAAAACACATACCTGTATGTTTTTACTTCTGCTGCACAGTTGCTTCAAGTTTAGCTGCTTTTTATATTGCTCCACCCTGATACACTGCTATCATGCAATGCGTCAGGCCTACAATGTATGCAGTGCATCAGTGTACCCATCTTTCCTGAGAAGTCCTGTACACAGCAAAAACAGAGCCCAACAAGGGAAATACAAAATCCAGGCAGTGTGGAGGGTTTGTGTAATTGAATCCACCATCACGAACTGACAGAGACACAGAAATGATGATGGAAAGGATCATTAATGTAATGTCTGTACACTGCATTTAGGAAAATGTTGCATATTTTGGCTTTAAATATTTTATTTATTCTATTATATCTTTACAGAGATACTGTATATGAACTCCAATGTAAATGTTTGAGTTGTATTGATCAAATGGTTTTCCTCATGCCATGGACAAGAAATGTATTGTCACAAAATACTTCACTGACATGAGACTAACATTTTTTTGAGTCCAAAATTTATGGTCTTCTGCTTGGTCCTTGGTTCAATGATTTAACTCTGACACAGTCAGAGAAATAGTGTGTTTTTGTCTTTGCATTCGTAATTGATGGGTTGACCAGGACCACGTCCCTCATGAAGTGTGATGCCAAACAGCAGAAAGGAGTAGAGGCGTGGGAGTCAAATGCATGGATCCACATGTGTACATGTGTTATATGAGGAACAGGTTTTGTGAAAATGGATGTGTTAAACTGTGAGCCTCTGAACTCCGGTCAGTGCTTTGCTCTGGGGGAGCCAAAAGGTGCCACAAAGGTCTGTGATCTACTGCAAAGTCAGAGGTCAACACAACTGCTGACTATTATAAGAAACAGAGGGCAGCATGCCTCCAACCAAAACACAGTTACATTCATTCAGCATGTTCTTCTGGATTATAGCTGACGTACTGCATTTCTGGCCTGTATATAAAGTATTCTGTCTTTGGCCATGCTGGTGTCTATCTCAGAACTAAAGCATGTTTTTCATTGATTGCATTTGTAAACAGGGATCTTTACTAGGCTCTATAGAAGGTTTAACTGCCTAATTATCATCTTTCATGACTGCTCTGTTTTTCAAAGATTTGTTTTCTTTATATGAGCAAACTAATTCAGCTTCCTCACTGCACCAAAAACCGTACTAATTATTAAAAGTGTTGTACTACAAACACACTGAATGCTTAATTAAACACAAACTGGAGAGTTTAGAGGTAATGGTAACATTCATAGAAACATATTCGTGCTTCCCCATGGGGAAAAGCATGAGGGATGCCTTGCTCAAGAACAAGAGCAATTAAGTTTGCTCAGGAGTGTAAACAAAGTAAACCATCTTCGGAAGGTTGTAAAAAGCACATGTACACAGGTTGGATATGCTTCACTCAGTCTGTCTATACACTCACCATAAAAACAAAGCACAATAATGAGGTCATGGTACGTACATGCAATCAAACCAGACAGATTAATGTGGAGCACATCAACACAAATTAGATGATATTGAGGTTGTTTTTGTAATTATTTGCTAAAACTCTTCCAAATAATGGCCCAAAATGATATGAATTAATAGATGCATTTCCTGTGAATTTTGCTCTAAAAACTTCAAAATCCTGATATAACTAGGCTTAATTTGACTCTGAAGGATGGCGTACACTGTGTGATTTCAGACCAGGTTCAGACCTGCTCTGCAGCTCCATCTCTTGCAACCAACTGCAGGCAGAGACCATGCCTCACACCCTCTGATGTTTTATAAGCATTCAGAGCATCAAATCGTGCCACTGATGGGTTTCAAACATGTTTTATTTTCGTCTGACCACCAAGAGTGTTCTCTGCTTTTCTTCTTGTTGCACCTGTACAGCAACAGTGCAGCAGCAGGAAACAGTGAGTGAAATCAAGCACAGAAATATCATATACTAGAGCAAATAAGTTAGATTTGGCTAAAAGTTTAGTTCAATCCAATTCAAACCATTTTATTTATCCTCGCAATTCAGTTTTCAGCCAGCCAGTTGTTAAAAACAAGAAAACACATAACATCACATTCATTTGGATGACATGTCAGTGTAACAAATAGAGCATGAGAAGTTTAAACATTTCCGCCATGACAGACAGGCATAGGCATATAATAGGCATATAAATGTAGTATGACTAGAGCCCAGTGTCTGTATGTGTGCATGTATGTGTGTGACGGAGAGAGCGAGAGAGAGAGCAGCTGTGAGGGGCATTGCGCCGAAGGGAAGAAAGAAAAGAAACAGGAAAAAAGAAAGTGGAACATACAGAGGTAGAAAAAACACAGTATTTCTGCCAAGTCCATCCATCCATCTCCATCCATCTTCTACTGCTTGTCTGGGGGGTTGGCTCACATGGGCCAGGTCCCGGGCTACTTCAACCAGCTCCTCTGGGCAGACTCCAAGGCGTTCCCAAGCCAGCCGAGAGATGTAGTCCCTCCAATGTGTTCTTGGTCTCCCCTGGGGCCTCCTCCCAGGGGGACATGCCCACAACACCTCAACATGGAGGTGTCCAGGAGGCACCTGAACCTCGACATACTCCTCTCGATGTGGAGGAGCAGCGGCTCTACTCTGGGACAGTTCAAAATCTGGACAAAATCAGTGTGCTCAAATAGCACCTAAACTAGATTCTCTAAATAGTCTCATAAAGGTGTTAACGTCAATATTCATGTTAAAATGTAAAATTTAAGCATAATTTCAGCTACTATTATTTCAGACAATATGGTTCTATGATGCTGTCACTAAGCATATGGTTCACAGATCAGTGTTTGTGGTCTAACAGCATTAAATCTTTCTTTGTATGTTTGTTTAGTATAGAGGTCAGACTATATACTTATACATATAGATTGTATATATGTCCATGTAAGCTAAAGTATGTTAGTAGGTACTTATGTGGGTGTAAGACTTTGAGTGTGTGTTACACCATAAAGCCAACATTTTGATTGGAGGGATCGGTTTCTCTCCAGAGCCCATATGTTTCTCATTTTTCTATACACATTCATGAGGCATTTCTGCATTTTAAGAAAAAAAAAGATATGAGCAAAAGAAAAAAGGAAGAAGGAGAGAAGAGAGATAAAAAGAAACTCTGTGCTCCCCATAGAGATGTCAGATCAGAGAGCTGGCTTGTTTCACAACCAGTCGGGTTAGTGGGACTAATATCCAGAGGACCTCACAGAGTTTACCTCTCTGTATCTCGTTTTCTTGCTTCTCGCGCTCTTTCAGAAAAATATATTCACTTCACACACACAGGGAGTAAATGTCTCACATTCACATAAACATAAACGCACACAAACACACTTGAAAACAGACCGCACAAAATGTTTGGGCAGCTCGCATGCCCCAAGGACAGAGGAGATGAAAACTAAAACCATACGCCGAGAAAAAAAAAAGAGAGAAAGATCGAAAGATGGAGTGGAGGGAAATGAGAGCAGCCATTATTCAGCACAACGTCCCAGCAGTCTTTTTACCAAAACCAAAGTAAAGGAAATTTGTGATTGGCTCTGACCGACTGAGTGTGCACATCTTTGTGAGTTTGTGTCTGTGTACATTTGACCCTACTGTACAAGATCAAGTATGTAATGCTGCACTGGGTGTATAGGAGAAGGTCCCAGTGGATGTCTGCGGGTACATGCCTGCATGCGACAATATGGGCTGTCTCAGTTTTACAGTCTAACAGGCAACAAATCAGCCAGCAGCCACATCTATATGCGCCATGCTGCGTGAATGCATGCATGTGTGCAAATATTAAAGTGTGTGTCTGTCTGGGCCACCAAGGATCGGAGTGTGAACAAGCAGCAGCTGGTGAAAAGTGAGGGAATGACGTGGAGTTTAGAGAGAGATAAAGGTAGACAGAGGAGGAAAAAGTTGACAGAGACAGATGGAAAAGAGACCTAAAGGCGAAGACGGGTGAGAGAGGTTATCTGATGTATTGACAAAAAGTAGGAGGAAAATGGACAAGGGATAAATGTGAAAGTAGGAAACAGTGTTGGGCAAAAAAAACCATAATTATCCCTACTGTGATCATTTTGTGTTGAGGGTTTACTTCAGTACCATTTTTAGCTCAATCAGAACTCAAATTAAACTCCAAATCAAGTCAAATTGAAATCAAATTAACAAAATAATCTGTAAATGACAAAATCTGGGATTTTTTGTTCTTTGTTTTGCCTCTAAATATGTATTTTGTGCTATTTTTACTTTGCTACATTGTCATTTTTATCCATTTTGACTTGCAACGTTTACTTAATGTCCATCTGTTTGCGTCTTTTACATGATTTACAACTTTTCTGACTTTGCCATTGCATCATTAGTCATTTTTCATCCTTTTGTGGCATTTGCGTCTATTTTATACATCATTTTCACTTTGTTTTATCAAAACACAAGTAATAACAGACTACATTAAACAAGCTGAGCATGTTTTAGCCATGTGCTTTACCTTTCTTGGGGTTTTGGGTCATTCATCATCTTTTTGCCTTGTTTTCATCTTATCGCAAGTTGTTTCGTCTCTGCATATTTTCCATAATTTTTTTCATGTTTTTAGAAATACTTTAAAACCAAAAATACCTGTTATTTCTTCAGCTTTCACTCAGGACTAAAAGTCACCCTTAATATTTAAAGCATTAGAAGATTTTTATTGTCCAAACTACTAACATTTTAAATACACAGCGATAATTATCAACACTGACTACTTTGCTATATTATTTTTAATCGTATCCCCATCTCTAGTAGAAATCACATGTGGGTTGTTTCAAACTTCCAGTCTGCAACACACACACACACACACACACACACACATAATTTGAATGAAATCCTATACATGCCACCCAAGCGCAAAGACGCACAAAGGGAATTTCCTCATTTAAAATAAGCTGAGTGCAAAGCGCGTGCACACACATTCCACATCTAACCAATCTGAACTTTCTGGACGTCTGGAATGTGTAACAGTGTGCCTGTATCAGATTCACATTCTTTTGTATGGAAATATGAACATGAAACAAGTCCAAATTATGTGTTTTTCTGTGTCCTGCATCTGTGCTGACGTGTGATGTGTGGGTGCATGTGTATCCACTATTCACACTGTTGTAAACTGAGAAGGGAGAGAGCATGCAACCTAAAACTATGTGTTTACACTCTTGATTATAAACAGAGCAGATTGAGCAACAACTTGGTCTGTTTGTTCTAATGTGTTGCACATTTACTCATGCATGTGTATGAGTGAGTAAGTCCTTCAGAGATCTAGCCTTTGAATGACTGTATGTGTGCAGAGATACCTCTTTAGATAGCAGTCGTCAGTAATTGTGCCAGCCACCCCAAGTTCAACTCTTTTAATTAAACATACAATGAAATGCAATGTTGATAAGTGAACAGCTCTTTTATTGCTTGTCTCCATCTCATGCCACTTTCTTTATTGGTTAAGACACTGGATGAGTGTTATTATCAAGCGGAAATTGTCCTGGGCGTGAATTAAAGCACTAATCTATTAAATCTCTCTTTCTCTCTTCCTTGAGCTTTTCATCTCTCTTTCTCCATTAGCACAAGACCAAGTGTGTGATGACAAGCGGCCAGAGTAATTACAGCAACATTGTTAATCTGCTTCAATATTTGCATCACATTGAAAGTGGCTCTGTCCTCCCTACCTCCAGCAGCTTGCTACAACAACAGTAAGGCAGTGTGTCCCATCATTGCATACTCTGTACTTGTTCCATCATATTTCTGGACATGCACTTAAATCAGTGTGGCAGAGAGTGAGAGTGTATTTTTCACACAGTTTTTATTTTGAAAAGCAACACTTTTTATTCACACTTGTTCTGCCCTAACAGGGGCTGATTTTTAACCCGAAGTGTGTACTCACACTAGGGCCATTTGGTTTGAGCCACAACGGAGCGCATTTGTCCCCACTCCCCATTGGTCTGCGCTCACACTGACTGTTCTGAAATGGGCTGAGGTGTGGATACATTTGTACATAGGAGATCACGTCACAATACTTATATACAACTTTACTGACTGTGTGGCTTATGTGAGTCCTTTTCGGTCACATACAGACTTCTACTGAATTATACATTACATAAGGCACCAATTTTCCGTTCCATCGCGTTGCTCAGATGCAGAGGCACCAGGAAAAAAGATTTATATATCTGAAATACGTCAGTTGCATGTGCGCATATTCACGTGTGAACAACCCCACTGCGCTGTAGCCCACCTCCTACAACTGCGCTGGGCTGGGGGCCTGTGTGTGCCTCGATTGTACTCACATTAACTTAAACGATCCGTGCTTTAGGTGTGAAACGTGCCCCAGCACAGATTGACATTGTGAGTACGCCATAACTCTAGCCTCACTAATCCAATGTAAAATCAAATGAATAAATAAATGAATACAGATAATTGATCAGATTCAGATTAACAACCTCGCAAATATAAAAGCTGTGATTTCTCCCCACTCCCCAAATGATCACACTCTACATTGTCAAGGAAAGATTTTACAGAAACTGCTGCATGTTAAAGCAGACTAACTTAATGCTTTCATTGCTGTCAAATTCCAAAGAATCAGTATAAACAAACTTAAATACAGTCAATATCTATAATGGGAAATTGTTAACATGTCTGAATACTAGTGGAGCCCCTCCTCACCCAAAAAGAAATATCAAAGGAGTATTTTATTTTTTCCATCTAAATAATATAGACTGGATTTACATACAGTAGCAGTTTTTTCCAGACACCAAAGGCACTCACACTCCACAGTCACACACTGGTAGTGTTGGGCTACGTCTGTAGCCTCAGCAGAATGACGAAAATGTGGCTGCCAATCTGCACCAATGGCGTCTCTGACCACCACGGAGTGGGATTTGAACCACCAGTCTTCCAGATGTTGGATGACCGGCTCCACCTGAATGAATAATGGAGTGCAAAATGCTTTGGGTGTCTTTAAAAGCGCTATATAAATGCAATCCATTATTATTATTGTTATTGTCTCTTTGCATATATTGCATAATTCTTTCCATCATTTTTCCCCCGATCTTTTACAAATACTTTAAAACCAGAAATAACTGTGTTTTTTTTCAGTTTTCACTCAGGACCTGGCATGAAATGTAAAGGAATCAAGTATATTTATTGTCTAAACTACTCATTCTACCTCCTAAGCTACTGTTGCCCCAGAATTTGTGCATATCGAACATAACAGCTCAAAAGGCTCAGCTTCATGAGTTAATTATGGCAATTAGTCATCTTATTATACAGTAGCTCAGCTTACAGTCTGTTTCAATCTAAAATACTTCCCTTAATTCATAAATGATGAGACTTTTATTAAAATTGCTATGTTGAGTCTACTAACATGCACTCTAATTATTGTCACATATTCATCCTGGTTTTAATCCATGGTCCATTCTAATAGAGGTGTCAGAGGAATTCATTCAGTGTTTGTAACTTTTTTATGCATGCATATACAAAATTCACTTTTCTAATCCTGAATCTCTTAGTTAGCTTTTTGTCATTGTAATGGTTTTAATGCTGCAAAAGAAAAGAACAACACAGACATATGTAGGTGTCTGCAGACAAAAAGGACTGCTGGGGGCAGGAAGAACTTAAACTTCTCTGGGTAAACTGACTAAGCTCATTAAAATGTAATTACAAAAAATTACAACCAAGACCTTCGGATATCCGCTTTGCTCTGTGAGAATATGTGCGTGTGCTGCGTTTGCGTTCCTGCATGTCTAAGATAAAACAAACCAACCAGGTGCTAACTATCTCCCAGACATTTTCAGAACAAAAGGAAGAAAGAAAAAAGGCAGAAGAAACAGTGAAGGAGAAGAGGACATACAATGGAGCGGGACAAAGAACAACAGAAGGCTATACGAGGCCAAAAAGCAACATGACAGGGCAAAAGTTTTTCAGTAGGTCCAGATCTCCCAGAGCAACATCTGTTCCAGTCATTATGGACGTTTACCTGTCGTTCTTTGTGCATATGCTGTGTGTGCTGTTGTTGCAGTGCTGAGGAATGTCAAGCATGTCTCTCTCCAAAATGTCACTACCACGTCAGGCATTTTTATCAGCTGGTCTCATCTCGCCTTCCATCCTTTCTTCCCTCTCGTTTACCTTCTTTCTCTTTTCTCCCTGAAGCCGCTGGATCATGACAAAAGGTCAGAGGTCAAGTAAAAAAAAGAAGGGTGAGGAGGCAGCAGTGAAAGAAATGAGGCAGCAAGGAACAGCCAGACAAACCTAAATAATCAATCACTCGCATTTTACTTGCTGAACATGTAATTTTGGCTCAGATTACATCAAAAAGATACATGACAGCAGAGCACTGGTATACACGAATCAGTCAGAGAAAAAAGTTTCAAAAGTTTTCCAAAATCTCAACAATTTTTTGTTGCTTAATAGACTGAAAGACGTAAGTAAGGCATTCAGCTTCAAAGGAAGACATAGACCATTCTTGGACTGCACTGAGACCAATAGGTGGATCATTCTTGGGAGACGTTGTTTTTTGATCACCAACTGATAGCATTCAAAAAACTTTCAACACTAAGCTCCAAGAAACCCTGACTCCCATGGAGTTACATTGGGGTCCTCTCTGAAAATAATAAGTGAATACATTTTTGTCATGAGTCATCATGGTCTCAAACATTTTATTTAGACACTCTAATAAGTGATCTGACGGTCCATCTTTAGCTGTTGCTCAGTTACAAAGTATTGTGAAGTGCCTTGAGATAATCTAGGATTATGATTGGCACTATACAAATAAAGTTGAATTGAAATGAAAAATATTTCTGCAACTAATCACTCAATCCAACAAATCACTCCTGTGTTGGGGTTTCAAAAATAAACAGAAAAATGGGAAAATGAAGAAAAAAGCATTACTGTGATATCACAATTGCTCTACATACCCCACAGACCAGACAGGAAAGGGTCAGGATCATATTAGTTAAAATAACAATCAAGGAAGTTGTGACATAAATAAATGTCTGTTTCAACACTCCCTCTCTCGCACACAGGAAGTGTTGTGTTTATGTTGCACTGCAGGAGCACAGAAACATTTATTTTAGTATTAGAAGAACTGAGTAGTGACGTAGGGACAGACACAATGAACACAGCACAAAAGATCAGATTTTACTGCCTCACGCAAACCTCATACCATCACAAAGGTATTTCTGGGAAGTACAGTTGAGCAATGAAGATTTAATGTCAAAGACATTGCCACATTCATAAGAACTAGGGACAGGGATTGTTGTGGTGCCTTAAAATTTCTCAGACAACTCTGCTGGTTTTAATAAACATGGAATAATGACATGAAACACCAGAGATCACCTTGAGGATCATATTTTCCAGCAGTCATCAACCTGAGAAATGTTTTGCTCTGATTTTCAAATTGATTCATCTTGTACAACAGCATTGACCAATACAGAATTCAATCACACTGCTGATTTTCCTTTAAAGGTCCCATATCTTGATATTTCAATGTATATACAGTAGATATTGCCTGCATGTGTCTATTAAAGACTTCTTTGACAAAACATTGATCAGATTTGTCCTGGGTTTGCAAAGGGTCTCTTTGTAACTCTGCCATGCTTACTGATTTCAGTGGTAGTTGTTCCCACCCTCTTTTTTATCACAAAATACTCTGATTGGTTGAACCACCGGTCATTCCAAAAGTGACCTGGGATCAGATTCTAATACAAGGCTACTTGAAACACAGAATAATGTAAATTTTATGGAAAATTTTATGGAAAAAAGGAATAATGTCAGTTGCTCAAGAGGGCAGAGCTAATTGTAACTTGAATATAATTGGCTGTAAATTCCGAAGCTTTGAAATTTAGAATTTTACTGACTCATGGGGGTGGGACCATAGACTGTATATATTATGAACAAAGTGACCATGATGTCACCCATTGGTTTCTGAAGGGCTGTTTTGAGGCCAATCAACTTGTTACCTCCTAGACAACATGTTGGAGCCAAAAACAGGATGTAATCATATTTATGAACAGCAGCAAGGCTTACAAAGTGTTCATGCCAGGGGACTCATGGGAGAGCTAACATTAGCCGCTATCTTACTGATGCATAAAAACTTCACCGCGCAGTGTCAAACAAAGTCATATCACAGTGTTGTTAGTGTGAACACACACAGCTGCAGTCAACTGTCTCTCATGTATAACTAAGAACATATTGAATAAATAGAAGATAAGATGATCTGAATCGGTCCGACTTTGCTATAGCAGCTGCTATTGCAGCAACATATCAATCAAACTCCAGCACAGCAATCATTTGTCGGATTATTTGCCATAATATCTTAATAACGAAACAAAAATTTAAAGATGGACCATCATATTACTTATTAGAGGGTCCAAATAAAACATTTGAGACAGTGATGACCCATGAAAAAAATTTATTTGCTTAGTATTTTCAGATAGAAGTCCAATGTATCTCTGTCTTGGAGCCAGACGATCGGTTCCCCAGCGGCCAAGCGGTGGGATTACAACGTAAAGTTACTTCCGCATTGGCCTCACTGAACAGCCCCTGTCGCTGCCCCTTGGGTGGGACTGATCCACTTTAGCTTGACTGTGATTGGTTATGACTTGTTTTTCCTGTTGTTGCCACACACCCTGATTTCATAGTGATGCGTTACGCCCATCCACTTTTCATCAGAAAATCTTCTGATTGGCTAAACCATGTCATTCATAAGGTGGCCTGTGTTCAGATTCTGCCTTTAGGCTACAATAACCACAGAATATTTACCTTTACATGGACTACAGTTGCTCGTGGGGGTGGAGCTAATTCTAGCTTGAATGTAATTGATTAATATAAAAGAATTAATTCTGAATGTAGCATTCTACTCGAGGGTGGAGGAACTAATGCATTTTTGCTGGACTATGATTGGTTCTCCTCCACAAACCACATAAATTCAAAACACCTTGTGTTTCGCGTTGTCCATCTTATTGTGTGAATGTCTCAGGACTGGCAGTACTGGACATGCACTCAATTTTCCACATCTTTTATTTTTCATCACAGAGTTTATATATAAACCTCAAAACCCAACACTGGCATAAGCTGGTGGTTCTCAACTGGTTTGGCCTTGTGACCCACATTTTCCAATGGTTATAAAGTATTATTGAATATGCAGGCATAGGTAATTCTTTCAAAGACTGTTAATCAAATCTGAATATATTTTTAACAAAACATGGAAATATTTCTATCACAGCATTCAAATATGGAACACAAATAATTATGAAAAATTAAAAACATATGAAGATAATCAACAAAATGATCAAAACAATTCAAAGACCAAAAATGGAAAACATAATACAGTATATTGAATGAATAATCCATAATGTGGAGAAAAATTATGATAAAAATGTACAATAAATGTTACAAAAGAATGAAAAAAATTAAAATAAAATGAAATTAACAAAAATGGACACAGAATGAAAAACTTCCAGCAGAATCAGGCCTCTGGAATGGCGGCTATCTGCCTTGACTGGTTGGGGTTAGTGGACAGAGGGGAGATAAAAGAAGAGTAGAGATAAAACATATCACAAATAATTAAGAAAATGAAAAGAAAATGATCAAAACAAACAACAAAATGACAAATACTAATACAAAATAAGCAAAATAATTCGAAAAATGAACTAAATTGACTAAAATAACAGACTGTGTCCTAATGTAATAATGATGATGATTGCATTGTCTTTCATTGTCAATGGCACTGCTTGCATGAACCTTGCCATTTAAACACCAAGCCTTAGTGATGTTATTAGAAATGCCTGCCTATGAAAAGTGAGAAGCGGCGTAATGCTCCTTGCTGCGCAATGCAACACTGAGTCATTTGTCATTCACTGACAAGCCATGCAACAGAAATGAGCCAGGGCCAACGTCAACAATGTCTTGCTGAGGGGAAGGAGGAAAAGTGAAATCGCGTGAAAAAAAGACAGGAAAGGCAGTGACAGAGTAGAGAAGAAAGAAGGAAGGAAGGAAGGCACAAGGGGGGAAAATATTTGAAAAGGGAAACACAGACACAAAGATAAGAAAAGATGGACAGTGTAGAGGAGGGAAAAGCTGGAAAAGAGAAGGTAAAAAAGGAGAAAAGATAGAAAAAATGCAAAGAAAGAGACAAAAAATGTGACAGGGTGATAAAGAGATGTGATTAAGGGGGACAAGAGAGAGGAGAGAATTTTATCTTGGTGAGAGAGTCCCTAAATCCTCCTGATGACTGACATTTCCTTTTCCTTTAAATACCTTCATCTGAATTGCTTTTGTCTGCCTATCCTGTTTCTGTGTGTGTCTATCCGTAATCTAAGGAGGCTTTGTGTGGCCTTAGCTGGGGTTAAGTCTTTCAGACCTGTATTAAATCCACTTGTTGAACACAATAATATTACAAGTGCTTCCTTTAAATACTACAATAGCAGTTCTCACAAAACAGAGGAAAAGGGAGCCATGGAATTGTTCATTTACTCCTTTAAAATACCTTTATTTCCGTCCCTCCAGCCTTCTTTGTCTCCTTTGTTTCATTCAGCTCAGGTGCCTGTATGTATCTGGAGGTTGACAGGCCTGCAACCATATTGTTAATCTGAAAAACACAAACCTCTCATGCCTTACAGCAACAGAGCAAGTTCCCGAACTTGGAAAAATATCATCTTTATGTGACTTGACAATTGTTAGATTACTGGTTTGTTGCAGTATCTTGATGTAGTTCAACTGAAATTGCAGGTTTTCACAACAGACGACAGAGTAAACCTGACAGGAAATTTCTGGAGGTGTCATACAGATCAGGGAGCAGTGTTTCTTTATTCTGCAAAGGAAGCAGAATGAAGAACTACAGCGCTGTGAAAAGGTATTTTCCCCACTCCTGCTTTTTTATTTATTTTTTGTATATTGAGTATACAGTAGAGTATAGGATAGTACTTGCTAGATTTTCCCCTTGAAGATGCAGATGGTAACATTTTTTATATTTTCTGATAGTAGGACATTACTACAATCATTTTGTATCACCTGCAGCCTGTAATATGATTTACAGAAATCCAATGTGCCTCCATTGCTCCTGTTCAATTCTACCTACTAGCAGTGTAGGTAGTGTTAGCTGGCTACCAGTCATTCACACACATGTATTGGGCACATTCTGCTGCAGTTGTAGCATGTGTGGTAGAGAATTGTAATGGCTGAGAAACACAGGATCCACAGAGCTAAATTACCACTTCCTCCTTTAGCTACAGCTTACAAAGCAACAAAGAGTATAAAGAAAACTACAGGTGCTGGTTAGAGCTGGCAAACGCGGTCCTCCGTAACCAGTGTTTTAACACGGGCCCCAACCAGCTCCACACTCTTGTCATGCAGGACCTCATGTACCAGATCTGAGAAGCTGGTCAGAGCCGTCCAGAGCCCACGTCACAACGCTGACCGCAGAGGAGCTTTTCTCATTGACCAGGGACCATATAATCAGTCTAATGTTAGGCTTATTTCTCACACTAATAATACTGATCAGCATGGTTTAAAAAGGTTTTGTGACTGTTCATCATGTATGTATTTGTTACATTTTCTTTACTTTCCATGTAAAGAGTGAACGGCTGTTGTCTCATCACAACAATGCTAGCAATGGGATATAAGTAAAAGCTGCTGGCTCTACTATGTTTGTATTTGTGATGTCTGCAGCTGCTCAAGTTATTGTAGTCGGACACTGAATGGTGCACGCGTGTTGAAAAGGAGTGGCTTAGAAGAAACCAGAAGAAAGAGGAGGTGGAGAATGAGAGCTGTACACATTCACATTTTCTGGCTATGTCCTACATATTGCTAGATTTTCCTCAAGTTGCCAGCTGTAGCTTTAATAAACAAAATCATCATTTAAATACATTTTTGGGTTTCCCAATACTGAAATTTGTTTGATGATCTGAAATGTTTAAGTGTAACAAATGCAAAAAGAATGAGAAATCAGGAAGGGGCAAATACTTTTCTGCAGTACTGTTCATCAGGGTTTCATAAAGAGCAAGTTGAATATGCAGGATGCAGGAAAGTAAGGAAAAGACAAACACAGTGACCTTTATGGTAACTTGCATGTCCTATTGCAGCTTTTTAATTTCAGTTACGATGGTGAACTTCATTATGGTATTCAGGGACAGTGGATTTAGGGAGTACTTAGGCAGACTGTCTCCATTTAAATTTTGAGAAAAGCTGGAGGACATCAATAAATGTGAGCTCACTGCCTGTATAACATATGAACATAGGTAGTCAGAGCAATGACCGATGAGAAGAGGATGACTCAAAGGTGACATTAATGAGGACTGGAACAGCGATAAAGGCTGTTGCGCTCCCAAAAACTGCTGATTTAAAAACTTTTTTGGCAACGGTTTCTCTTAAAATCCCTCCTAATTCATAAGATAAAAGTTATTTAGAAGCGCAGATGGATTTGAATAATGAAACATCTCTTCCTGTAATATAACAAGTGCTTCACAAAGTCAAAATAATGTCTTAAAATTCTTTAAATTATCAGTGTATCCTCTAAAAGACTTGACTGCCCTTCCCAGCAGTAGCAATGACTATACATGTCTTCCAGGAGGAGATAAAAGTACTTTAAAATGACAGATAGCCGCGTTGACCCAGTGCATCAGCCTCACTGCAGCTTCAATGGCCCAATCAACAATCATAAATTAGATGCGGCAGGCTGTTATTAAAGCGTTCAGACATCCGCCCGGCAACGGAATCTCACCCTGTACCGTGATTGGTGGGGCGGCCTGAGGCGCCATGGTAACGATGGGTCATCGCCATGACATAGAGCTATGCTGATGTCAACATCAGCGCAGGTGAAAGGTCAGCACTAAAAGAGAGCCCACTCACACTCTACCCACAGTCTGCCATGGTGTGTGTAGGTTTCTATGTGTGCGTGTGTGTGTCAGCTGTCACACCCAGCCATTCTCATTAACTGAGAGGCTGATTTATTATTTGTTTAATTACAGAGCTCTGGATGCCGATCAATTAAGAACCTAACCTACAACCTCAAACAGCAGCCGTCCACAGGTTAAGGCGTGTGTGTTCTTTGTATCAGGAAGCCCAGCAGACTACAACTGCAGTCGAGCTGTTTCCAATAAGACTAACTAATAATGACAACTCTGCCTCCCAAAATGGACTTCATTTAGTGACATTACACTACACAGACTGATTGTAAATGAACTAACAAATCAGGGCACACAACTAGATCACAGAAACTCGATTAGTTGAACCAGACTGAGGAACAACATAGGACAAGACTTTATATAAAGGTTTAGATCATTATTAACCACTACTAGGTGCTTATATGGATAAAGAGTAGAATGTCAGCTCTTTCTAAGTCATTGTAAAAGCATACTTTCATGCATTGTCATTAATAATTGTGTCTCTTATGTGATTATGTTTTGGTGGCCAGAGTAATCAGAAACAGTACTCAAGTAAAAGTATTGTTATGTTATAATTCTAATGATTCAAGTAGAAGAATTCATAAACAGTAGAAAGCACTCAGAGAATGCAGACGTCCACCGGGGCTGCTCAGTTTCTCTTCACAGTAAAAAGCTACAGTTACCATTTGTATATATATTTTTGGGTGTTATTTGTGGCGTTACAAGGACAATTGTTGAATTTGGTCCAATTTCACAATGGTGAAGAATCATTTAAAAATCTTTTGGATGCAGACGATGATCCAGATCACTTGCAGAATCTAATCCATTGGTTTGTGTGTAATTTCTGACCTATCCTGAAAATTTTATCCAAATCTGTCCACAACTTTTTGAGCTGTGCTGTGAACAAACAAACAAACAAACAAACAAACAGATAAATAAATAAATAGACTAATGCTGAAAAAACATAACCTCATTGGCAGAGAAAATAATACTAATAACTGTGTAATGTTCATGATGCATACTGTATTTTACTTATCATATTGATAATGTGTGTATTGTACACATTGCGTGATTTCAGGGGGAATCTGGTGTAACTCGGGGCATCCATTCATATTTCATATTTAATTATTTCATTTTGTTTGTAATATACATATAATACTAGAGCTATTTTTTGCAGTATGATATTTTGGTACTTTGTCTTCCTGTAACTTTTATTATATACTGGCATGGAGCAACTGTGAAGACAAAATTTCCTCTGGGATTAATAAAGTTTTTCTGATTCTGATTAATACATTGTCTGTCTGCCTGAAATGCACATCATTGTGAAATCACTTTGTCTTCATTTGTCCTGGAAAAACCTTTAGGAACATTTTGCAACTTTCATAGATTCAACCTTTTCTCCACAACATCTTCAGTCTCGGTTGCTCTGGACAAGTTTGCCTTATCCTCTCCCAACTTATTCCCTGAGCTAAGATTTGCACAACAATATTCAGAAATCTGTGTTTCTGTACTGGCTGTCAAACATTAACCTATTACCCAGAGGAAAGAGCTCGACAGTCCAGGATCCGAGAGCAACAAATCATTACTGGTCGAATGGGAACAGCAGCGTCAGTAGTGAGGAGTGTGTGTGTTTGTGTGTGTGTGGGGGGGAGGGCGTGTGTGTGTGTCTGTGACAGAGGGGAAAAAAGCCAAGAGAAGAAAAACTGACACCTATCAAGGCTAACCATATGTGAATACACTCGATGTAAGTTGTATCCAGCTGCCAATTTCCTCACCTTCATTTCTGATTCTTAACATGATGTAATTCATAACATAACACCGCTCCGTGACCTGAATATTTACTCACTGCTTTTCTAACCAGTGGGAGGTAGCCTGGAGGTTGAAAATCTAAGTTCAGAACTGAAAAGTCACAGGTTCAGATCCCTGTGCAGGTTTAGCACCCTGCTTTTAATACCGCCAGTGAACAAGACTTACAGCCCCCTTGTAATTCCTCAACTACCAGCAAGGACGTAAATCAGCAACCTGATGCAGGTTCAAATTAAGAGAGTTAAGCATGGGGTTAAAAAGCTGCCGTGCTATTGATTAGTAATTCACATTAGTAATTCAACTATCAGATTTCTATAAATCACTTCGGCACAGAGGCTGCTAGTGGACAGATATTGAACAATTTACATGCACATGCTATTTTATAGAACCTGTGCATTTGTTATAAGGGCCAGTGCAGTTAGAGGAAAAGGTAAAGACTGTAAAAAGATCCAAGGAAGGAAAAGTACGGCTGTACAATTTGCTGAGAAAAGTCATATTGTGATTATCTCTGGCAATAATTTACTGTGATTTTGAGTCCAAGAGGAAAATACACATACCGTACTCATTTAATGACATTAAGTCAAACATACAAACTAGCATAAAAAGACAAATTTAAAGGACCCCTACTGTCGAAATCCATCTTTTTGGGGATTCAAAGTTTATTTAAAGTCTGTGAAGTGAAATAAAAATTAAACTTGCTCAGCGGCAGTGTGAGAAATCCGCGCCGCAGGAAAAACAAGTCATTTTAATTTTTTGTGATTTGTGACATTACAGTACAAGTCATAACAAATCATCATGAAGCTAAAATGCATCAGTTACAACCAATTGCATTCAATTACCCCCCCCCCCTCGCACCTCCCCAAAAAAAAAGCACCTGACAATATTCCTGACTTAAAAAGCCCATAAAAAGTAAATTAATCTGTGTTTAAGTCTTTGGTCAGTTTGGGAATGACCTGTAGTTCAACCAATCTGAATGTCTTCTGATAAAAAAAGTGGGTGGGGACAACTGACAGTGAAATTAGTGCATGTGGCAGATGTACAAAGAGGATGGATGAAGAGAAAAGACATGCACGTGCTTACAGGCAATTTGATGAATGCTGGATGAAAGAATTTGACAAAAATGTAAAAAAAACCCCAAAATGCCACACATCATCAGCTCACAAATATAAGTGTCGATTCCAACGGAGTCTGAGGAAGAACACCGTGCTTGAAACATGACTCATATTTGATTTTGAAAGCGGAAACTGATGGTGTGTGGAGTTTTGTTTTTTTTACAGGATTACAAAGAGGCCTTTAGAAAATCAAGGAAAAAAAAACCAAAATGGCACACTTCATTTAGTCAGAACACTCAGAAGACATTCAAAATGTCACAGACATACATAAGCAGCATGGATATAAATGTAACAGCCACAATAAGGGATTTTTAAAGAAATATTTCAAAAGATATAAAATCAAACTGTGACTTTATTCTTGCATGTTTCATACAGCACCAGGCAATAGAGTATGAGGTGCTTTTTTTCCCAAATGTAAACTGCATTTATTCCTTTTGCACAATCTCAAACTGCAATAAGGACTGCAATGCAACTAATTGTGCAGCTCTAGAGGAATACCACTGATATTCAAAAAGGACACGCTGACTTTTAGGTAAAAATGGGATTTTGTTTGGGTGAATTTATCAGTCTCAGGAGGTGCAAACTGAATTCAGCAATATGACTCTAAAACAGGGGTGTCAAACTCAGTTTGGCTCTGGGGCCGGATCCAGACTTTCTGTTCTCAGTTGGGCCGGCTCAGTAAAAGAATGTCAACTCCAAATATTTAGCTTTGTTTTTCAGTACTATGCTTTATCATTCAACCTACATTTGTA
>JAQQAE010002196.1:0-22940 GCA_029823295.1 Pseudamia nigra
TAAAAGCCAAAGGTGCTGCAACAAAGTATTAGTTTAAGGGTGTGCATATTTATGCAACAAGGTTATTTTAAGTTTTTTATTTTTTATATTTTTCCCCTTTAAAAGGTTTCAGTTTGTTTTTCAATTGACTTGCACACGTTATAGGTCACATTAAAGGTAAAAAAAGTTGTGAAATTATTTATCTTGGTGTCAATTTATTACATCACAAAATCCTGGCCTTTGAACAGCAGTGTGTTGACTTTGACATCCACTGTAAGTGCAAGACCATTTAGTCATGTGCAACAACATTTTGGGGGAAATGAGCATAGGTTTAAATGATAATTGTAGGTTTTCAAAATAAACAGAAACTGGGCTGCCTTGGCAGAGGTCTGCACTCTCTGAATGCTTTCTAGTTTGTATTGTGTTCTAATTATATTACAGTCTGAAGGAAAAGCAGTATGTTTTTCCCAAAAGGGTGCATGGCCTTCTTGTTTGTCTAATGCATTGTACAAGCGGGACATAACTTCACAGGTGTCTCCTACTATCTGGTGGTGCTTACCTGTTGAAAAATGGTAGATGTGCTTCACAGTACTCAAAACTGTTCTTCACACTCTCATGAAGCTTGAGTGTTGCTGATACAAGCAGGTGATTTTCTTCGTTCTTTAGCTGGTATGAACCAAGGATGGGTGGAACAGGAACCTGATGAAAAATTTCAAAACTTTTAATAAGAATAAGATCAGCATGAGTGAGTGATAAGAAGTATGTTCATGTGTTGACAGTTTACCTGAGAAGTATAACTGCACAGCCTGAAAGGCTCCAGAGGAGGAGAAAAGGGGAACTTGTATGGTCCGGAAAAAGCAGAGCCATCACAGTTATCTACGCTGCTGGCAGTAAGGATACTAGAGTCCAGTGAAGTGACACATGGATGAACTAAAATGTCCTGCAGTGGAGAACCATTTGGTGGCAGTGTGAGGGTCACCATCACATTTGGTAGTACCCCCTCTACTTCACACTGTTAACAAAAAATAAAATATAAATACAGTAGGAGTAGATATATGTAGAAGCCAAACTATCATGGCATATTATTGATGTAAAGCATAAATATAAATTCGAGGAGCTACAATTACAAAATTATTTCTGTTCCTCAAATATTAGATTGCTTATAAAATGAAATGATGTAAGCATATATTGTCTCATGTCCATGAACGAACACAAACGGGGAAGACAGAGTGGACTAAAACAGATATTTGACATAAATTCGACCCCAACAACATTTGTATATACAGTATTCTCTTACACTGTGAACCTACTTTGCATGTCACAGTGCCAAAAACATCCCACAGGTCCTGTCTGCTCCGGTTCCCATACTGCATAGAGCGTACCACCTCTACCAGAGCGACATTCACCACAGCACGGCCACGGTGTAGCCCCGTTTTCCAAGCTGGCTGCTTCTGGTTTCCAGCAGGTGTTGGCACTGTGGCAGTTGCAGGAACTCCCAAAGGTGGGACATCCAGAGGTGTTCCTAGAGGACAAATCTGCAGCAATACAGAAGGTAGCATTGCAAGACGAGAGGCTAGTCCCTCACTATCAGGTTTACCTCCAGAGCCAAGAATGAAAGTCTGTAGGCCTGTCAGGAGAGTCAGACCCTTGGAGACTGAGAGCAGGCTGGCCAGAGGTGGGCGTGGATCAGAAGGAGCATCCACTAAAGGTAGGCAAGCTAGGATGAGAGGGCCTTGTGAAATGGCCAATACTGGCCAAAGCAAGCCTCTTTCACGACCGTCCACACGTAGTTCCAGTGCTGGTGAGCGCGGACAGTGAAGGCAGTCATCCCTGAGAGCAGCATAGGGCTTTTCTGAGTCTGAGAGTCCCAGCTCGGTGAGCAGGAGCTGCAGCACTGTCTCATCTTCTGGGACTGCCACATAAGAGGAGCCCGCCAGTCTCTTTGCACGGTGCTCCACAGTAGAAAACCGTCTATGGACAAGAACATGAGAAAGTGTTGGACAGCGTACAAAGCCGTGCCCTGATACCAGTATAAACAGGAAGTGAATGTTTGAGAAGTCAGATACAAACCTTGAGAAACGTATCGACACATTTTCTCCCTTGCCGAAGGAAATTATCCATATAGCGCGTACACTCATTTGTCCAGCTGCTGCGCAATCCTCAATTTATAGAAACACCTGACTTATACCATCTTAATACA
Organism: Pseudamia nigra; assembly: GCA_029823295.1. Taxonomy (NCBI): domain Eukaryota; kingdom Metazoa; phylum Chordata; class Actinopteri; order Kurtiformes; family Apogonidae; genus Pseudamia; species Pseudamia nigra. The sequence goes on from JAQQAE010002196.1 coordinate 2,180, forward strand.
TTCATTATTTCAACTGACAGACACTTTTCTTAGTACGTGGACAGTACATGGCACTGAAACATATTGCCTTCCGTTTTTTCACGTGACAACAAGCAGCTGACATCTGCGCATGCGCATTTTCAAGCAGCTTTCCCCACCCTTCTCTCACATACAGGAAGCTGAATTTCAGCAGCGAGCTGTCAACAAAGGACAGAAGTGTAAGATATCAGCAAGTCAATGTGGAGGTCGGTAGTGTCGTCCTCTTTGGGCTCCTCATCCTAAAAAACATTTCACTACGGCCCCAGCTCAGTCTTGAAGATGGCCACGACTGCTCAGCTGTTCGAGGTAAAATAACTGGGTTAGCTGTCAGGCTAGCTCTGCAGCTAGCTGTTTGTTATCAGCGGTAACGTTTTTAAGCTGTGTGATGCTATTTACTATAGTATGTCGCTTAAACAAGGCTAAGTAATGATTTAGAATAGGTGGGAGGATAGTTAGTTAATGTCGTAATTTGGTGCTGAATGGCCGAATATGGCTAATATGAGCTCTATGGAGAAACGCCAATGCTGTTGAATTTGAGCTAACTTATTACCTTAAGTTAACAGTTTTATTAGCTATCTCTGGATCTGTTCGTTTATAAACCTTATTTTTATTTTATATTTTATATTTATATTTTATTAGCTTATTTTTATTGCTCGTTTGGAGGACATAATAAATTCATGACTTCCTCTCCATGCAGGAGCCCTTTGATGCAGATGAGTACATTGAGAGGCTGGCGTGGAGGACTCCTGGAGGAGGCTCCAAAGGGGGGGCAGAGGCTTTTGACCCCAAAAGGTACTATATGCGCATGTTATTCACAACAGTACATATAAATCACTCTACAACGACACGAACAGAGCTGAGGGGAATGGCTTTTATCAAGCATATCACATAACTTAAGAGGAGACAGTTGTTTCCTGTTCACGAGTGTTTTGAAACCATTGAAATGTACAGCAGATAAAATCTCCAGCAAAACCTACATTAAAAGATTTTGTTTTCTGAAATAAGACCCCAGCTTAACCGCTTGTATAGCTAAGGCTGCCTTGTTCTAACAGTGTGCATTTTTGTTTCAAGTCTTCAGTGAAATGGTTCTAATCATGTCCACCAGTAGCATGAGTATTATTGAATTCCATAATAACGTGTAATCATGTAAAGTATAAAAATAGTGTGGCATTGTATTCTCTTAAGATTTCCTGCAGTGACACCTAACTTTGTCAGATGTTCACTGAAGTTGACATTTTCTCAGTGCATACCCACACCATACACTCTTAGACTATTTTTCATTGCCTCTTAATGTACATTTATTTATTGAGTGTAGCTGCACGGGGAACTAGTAACCTGGAATTTGACTTTAACTTGTCAAACAAAAGACTTGTATTTTAGGATGCACTTTTTGTATTCTGAATTTTATTTGAAGTTTTTCAGTATCAATATGCCCTACAATGTTGTAAGTGAAAGTGAGATAATCCTTCTTTATGTGCTGAAGAAAAACAGGAAATATGTTAAGAAATCCATGGCATTTTATTTCAGTGGTTGTTGTGATGTTTACTTTTGGGTCTCCAGTTTTTTCTCGTAAGCAAAAATGCCACAACAGTTAAACTATACTGAAGATCCATCCTGTCTTATCTAATTCCTCCACAAAACTGTTGCCACCACCTCCTTGGAAGCTCTTAGTGAGGAGTCAGAGACAACATATCTTTGGAGGCCACCATACTGTGAGTCACCAGCCAAGGAATGAGTGCCTATTGGGAAGGGATGGGAGATGTCTTTAAGCTGTAGCCAGTGCTGAAGGAATTAGTCAAGAGATTATACACTCATCATTTTGGGATGTTTCCTACTCTGTGAAATGTGGTGCTGACTTAGAACATTTGCTCTGCAGTCCTGATGGCACTTAAAATGCAGCTGACGAAGCTGCTAGTTTTCAGAGCTTCTTATGTCTGGGGAGCCAGGAATTAAACATCCAGCACGATTCTGTAACTATTAACTACTAACTGTGAGGTCAGTGGGACATTTAGGAGTGGGATTTAGCCTTGCCAATGCAAATCACTCTAAATGAAGTGCCTTTCTTGCTTTTATCTGCTTTTTCTATCTCTGCAAAGTTCATGTACATATCTTTTTCTCTTTGTCATAGGCTGTTGGAAGAATTTGAGAATCACATAGAAGAACTGAAGCAGTTGGATGAGAAGATACAGCGGCGAGTGGAGAAACTTGAACATCAATGTCATCGTGAGGCCAAGGAATTTGCACACAAAGTGCAGGATTTGCAAAGGAGCAATCAGGTGTGTTATACAGTGTAAGATGCCCAGCAACACACACAAAACATTTTTGTATTATTTGTGCCTCAGAATGACTCAGAATCAGTCTTGACATTGCACATTTTCTCTGATTTGTATCATTTCAGGTGGCCTTTCAGCATTTCCAGGAACTTGATGAACATATTAGCTATGTTGCAACGAAGGTTTGTCACCTTGGTGATCAGCTTGAAGGGGTGAACACGCCTCGGCAGAGGGCTGTTGAAGCCCAACGTCTGATGACCTACTTCAACGAGTTCCTTGATGGAGACCTACGCAGTGATGTGTTTAATAACCCAGACAAGGTGAGATCATTGCACATGTTTTTTTCCACTCACTACACTGGAGGTGTGTGTAACCATTGAGAAGGACCCCCACTGTGACATTGCTAGAGGTGAGAAAGAACAGGATTATGAGGTAAACCATCCATATTAATTTGTGAAGTTTATCCCTTTAGTTGGATCCCTTGGCTAATTTGGATTAATAAACTGTCATTTGCTGTCTGACAATAGCTGGCTGATTGACTAGCATGGATGTCAACATGCTCATGTCAACCGTAATTGCATTTATGATTTATGTCACATTACAGCAAAAAAGTACATGTAAGGGAGGTGATAACATGCATTCTAAGAGATGAAATGCATGTGTCTTTTCTACACAGTGGCCATGCTGATTCTAGACAAATGACTGCTGACCCCTGAAAGTTTGATTTTGCAGTTTTGTGAGTAACAGTTAAGAGATTGGGATGCTTCAGATTAATTCCTGTTAGAGGGAAATCATTACCGGATGCAGCATTCTACGTCTGGGGGTCAATCCTGACGCCGAGCACCACAGATGGAGCTAGTGTTCCAAAGAGGCATACAGAAATATCTGGCCAGATTCCTTTTCCTGAGCATACCTCCAGATGAGGAGGAAAGAGGAAAGCTGGAAGTGAATAGCTGAAGGGGGATGGCTTTGCTAATCCTTCTGAAAGGGAGGGCTGGGCCGCCAGCGTGGAGACAAGTGCTGCTAAACCCTGACTGCAGGGAGACGGCTACATTACTTACATGGGATTTAGCTAATCTTAGCTGGGGGACAGATACTTAGAAAACCTTCGCCGAGCAGAAAGGCTGGATCCTCCTCACGGGAGCAGAGTAATGATGTTAGCTGAGGCAGGCATCTGCGGGAACAGAAGAGTTGCGGACGGCGGGCCTTTCGTAGGTCTGAGGCTTTTTCAGCCAGCATGTATGTCAGGAGGGGTGGGGGAGGAGGGTTCTTGACAGGGCCCCCTTTTTTAGACAGATATCCCTGGCCGGACAGATTATTGAAGGCGATTTAAACTCCTGTGGGATTACAGCCCATTCAGGAAAGGCATGCCAATAAAGAGTTGGATGTGGTGCTAAGTCAGGACTGCTGCTGTTGCTGCTGCCGATGCCCAGGTGAGCGCAGCCTGTCTGTTATCAGCTCTCTGTTCAACATGGGGAGGTGGAGGAGGGCTACTCTAAGATGATGATCCCCAAGTGAAAACATTGCCAGTGGCCTGCATGCTTCCTGCCTGGATGTCCACATCTCATGGTCCTGTCTTACTCTGTCTCTTGTCCCTCACTTGACCTATCTCTCTCTCTCTCTTGCTCTCTCTCTCTTTCACTCACTCACATACACACACCCTTTGACAGATTAAGGAGGCTGCGGATATCATTCAGAAGCTGCATCTCATTGCCCAGGAGCTGCCGTTCGACAGGTGAGTCAGGCATCCTGGAGGAAGCTTTAGTCAAGAGCACTGTCAAACACAAGCAAAGTGATGTTTTAAGGTCGTGAACATGATTAACACTTTATACTCCCTAGGAAGCTCCCTAGGAAGTATTTGAGCAATTCAGTTTATCATATCATTTTATGTTGTTCAGAAATTAAACAAATATCCACTTTTGAATTATCTAGAATGGTCTAATTGTAATTGACTCCTCAGTGTTTATTTATGCTTTTTTTCTGACAGATTTGCAGATGTAAAGGCCAAAATTGCAAGTAAGTTTATGAAAACTTTTTTACTGAAAGGTAGGCTCATTGTAAATAAAATGGAGGATGGTCAGAAGTGTTACCTTTTGTGTGTCTTTACTCAGGTAAGTACCACGACTTGGAGAGGCAGTTAATCCAGGAGTTCACTGCAGCACAGCGCAGGGGTGAGATTGGACGTATGCGGGAGGTGGCAGCAGTTCTCTTACATTTCAAGGTGATCTACAAGAGTCATGATCTTTGCATTTTATGACGTTTTCACTGATCTTGATAAAAACAAGTTCAGTATGTTTATTACTTTGATGTGTTTTTAAAGGGCTATGCACACTGTGTGGATGTCTATATCAAGCAGTGTCAGGAAGTGAGTAGAATCTTATTCATAATATTCCACTTTTTGTTCATTATTAATAACAAGAGACTCCTTGTAAACACTTTGCTTGACCTGCTAGGGGGCCTACCTGCAAAATGATGTGTTTGAGGACACAGCTGCCCTCTGCCAGAGGGTCAACAAGCAGGTTGGTGAAGTCTTTAGCAGCCCAGAGACTGTTATGGCGAAGCTCATTCAGAACATCTTTGAGAACAAATTACAGGTATGTATTTTTCTCTTTACCAGCTTAAACTTACTCTGACAGTTTTCCTGCCATGTGAAATTGAATGGATTTGTGTCTGCAGGCCCATGTAAGGGAAGAACTGGATAGCACTCGACACTCTGATGTGGAACAGTACCTCAAGAATCTTTATGATCTTTACACCAGGTAATAAACATGTTTCGATGTTGTGGTGAAAGCTGTGACAACTGTCTGTCCCATCTTTTTAATGCGATATCTTAGTTTGAGAGACTTTCATCCAGGGTGTACCCTGCCGTCGCTCAAGTCAGCTGGGATAGGCTCCAGCATCCCCCCTAGAAAATGGATGGATGGATGGATATTTTGGACTCAAAGATGAACAGATTGCAGTCTCTGGCTTCATAAAGGACATTTTTTCTATACTGCAAGAATTCGCACACTAAGTATCACGAAATTTTACAGAACATGTAACAGAATAAAGTGATGAAGCAGCAGCATTTTATCCAAAACAACACCTGCATTCAGATATCATAGTATTACACAAAAAAATTTTCTGGTTGTTTAAAAACCACAAAACTAGTACAGACAACTTGACATTGACTACCGTGGGCACACAATTCTTGGGTGTCCGCTCTGAATTGTCACAGTACAGACCAATTTGCTGCTGGCTTGATGATGTGTATGAAGTGTTTTGGAATCTGGTGGGTTTTTGCAGTAACAAACTCTAACTTAACTATTTGGTGGATGCATAGAACCATAGTAATTCTAATCATATACATGCATTTATAGTAAATATTGTCCTTGTATAGTTATTATAGGTTAAAACACTGTTTCTTCTTCAGAACCACAGCATTAGCCACCAAGCTCTCAGAATTCAACCTGGGCTCCGACAAGCACACCTTCCTGTCTAAGCTTATAAAGAGCATCTTCTCCACCTACCTGGAAAGTTACATTGACATGGAGAGGGAATACCTTCGCACTCGAGGAGCCATGATTCTACAGCGCTATTATGACTCCAAGAATCACCAGAAGCGCCCAATTGGCACTGGAAGGTCAGATTTGGGATCTTAGTTTAGTTTGAAAGTACTGCTGTTTTGAATTGGACTTTTTTGGAGTCATAATATCTCTGCATGTCCTCCTACAGTATCCAAGAGTTAAAGGAACGGATCAGACAGCGTACCAACCTCCCCCTGGGCCCCAGCATTGACACCCATGGAGAGACATTTCTGTCCCCAGAGCTGGTGGTCAACCTGCTGCAGGAGACACGTCATGCCTTTGAAAGATGTCACAGGGTGAGAAAGGGAATCTAGTGAAGTCAAGATTAAAATCAGTTTTGAGAAACATCCCCCTGAACTCAAATAGTTGAATATGTGTTCTGTCTGTTTGAAATAACTCAGCTTTCAGATCCTTCTGACCTTCCCAAGAATGCCTTCTCAATCTTCCTGCTACTAGTTGAGCACCTCTGCGTGGAACACATTGACTACGCCCTAGAAATTGGCCTCTCAGGTATAGTCAGCACAACTAAATACAACTTGTACTTGCTGTGTGTTGATACTGGAGGAGATAAATCCACATAGTCACACTCAGCAGAAAACAGCCACTACATATTTACTGTCTGCCTTCTCAGGCTTGATCCATGACAGAAACTGTGACTGTAATGTCTGTGAAAAATTATGATGTGACTTTTGATTCATTATTATTATCAGAATATAATCTCTGTCTGATTTGTCTGCAGCAATTCCCTCAGCTGATGCCAAAAATGCCAACCTGTACTTCCTGGATGTGGTTCAGCAGGCAAATTCTATCTTCCACTTGTTTGACAAGCAGTTCAATGACCAGCTAATGCCTCTTATAAGGTCGGTGTTAAAACTGAACTATCGTACTTGGTTTCTGTGCACCTGTACTGAATCTGAAATTTAAATCTGTATTTTCAGTTCATCACCAAAGCTGGCAGAGTGCCTACATAAGAAGAAAGAGGTGATTGAACAGATGGAAGTGAAACTGGACACAGGGATTGACAGGTCTGTGTGTTTTAAATTCGTAGCAAGCTGTTCACATATGTTGTGTTTTATAACATACAGAATTTGCCCAACAAAGCATGGTGTAGTGACAAATAATCTCCTCTCCTCTGTACCATATTTTGTACTATCTGTAGAACGCTAAACTGCATGGTGGGTCAAATGAAGCATATTTTGGCAACAGAACAGAAGAAGACTGATTTTAGACCTGAAGATGAGAACAACGTCATGATCCAATACACAGCGGTAAGCAACACAGCATTGACTGCTGCACTCACGTGCAAAATGAACCAAATCAGCAAAAGAGAAAAAACAAATCATGTACTAGTTGTTAGGCTAAATGCATTTGGCTTTAACTAACTGGTCAATGTCAGGTCTTCCAAATGTCATTTCCCTGTGTGCCTCCTCTTCCGACAGGCCTGCTCCAAGGTCTGCGCCTACGTCAGTCGGCAGGTGGAACATGTGCGGAAGTCCATGGATGGGAAAAATGTAGACACAGTGCTGACGGAGTTGGGCGTTCGTTTCCACCGGCTCATCCACGAGCACCTACAGCAGTACAGTTACAGCTCGATGGGAGGCATGCTTGCCATCTGCGACGTGGCTGAATACCGACGATGCGCCAAGGACTTCAGGGTGAGTGGGGGGGGGCATAGGTCCGGCAGACTCTGATCACAGGGCAACACATTTGTAGTAGATTTGTCACGTTTTAATTGATGGTTAACTTAAGAGGCTTAGTTGCCACAGCTGTTTGAAGATAACGCTCAAATACTTTGAGAATATTGTTAATATTCCCCCAGTTTTTCCCTGAGTTTCCAACAGTGTTGGGAAGGTTCATTCTGAAATGAAATACTATTGTAGTTGTACCTGTTCAAAATTGCATTTTGTTTAATTGCTGATTTAATTACCAATCATAATATAAATTATTTAATTTCATTACCTCTTGAACACTTTTCAAATGTTTTAAGTTTGCTAATAAATCTGAAAAGTCCTAGATAGAGATAAAAAAGGGAGTTGAAACATCACAACAGTACTCAACACTGAGAACTATCAAAATTCGTTCAGTATAACTTGAATTGAGATACTGTACAATATTTAGAGCCATTATGTAACATTGACAAATGTTGACTTTCCACCACTGAAAGGAGATCTTGTCTATAACGTAGCCACCTGTCTTTGTGTGATTTGCTGGTTCCACCCACCACGGCAGATTCTGAATGCTTAGAACCAAACACATCAATTTGTTTGGTTAAATTCAATCAAGTGAACCAATAAAAAAACAGTGCTCAAAATTGAGTACATACTGCTAAAAGGAGAACTTCTTTGTAACTCATCCCACCCTTGATGGTGTTGTACTCAGATGTCTCTCTGTTGCCCAGAAATATGGTGGAAATATGACTTAAAAAGAAGTAAATTAACTATGGCATTGTTTTGATAAACTCATGCATTTATATTATTTTATTAATCACTATGGTAATCATTCATTGGGAGGCCCTTGACTATTTTCTCAGATCCTGAAAGTGACTGAGTTTTTGTTCAGGCTGTGCATATTGGCCCGTAATAAATTTGTGATCACCAAAATTTTGAATAGTGATTGTGACAGATAAAAATGAAATTTATCTTATAATTTACTTTCATTTCACCATTTCATTTAACTAGGTACTCCTTAACGCTGTTTGTAGCATTATAAAATGAGTCATGACAGACTTTTCTATGTTGAGGGTATGTTTATACTCTACAGGGTCTAAATGTTTTGTTTCCTGCAGGTCCCTCTGGTGCTACAGCTCTTCGACACACTTCACGCACTCTGTAACCTCCTGGTTGTGGCCCCTGACAACCTGAAGCAGGTCTGTTCTGGTGAACATCTGACCAATCTGGACCGGAACCTCCTGCATGCCTTTGTCCAGCTCAGAGTGGACTATCGTTCGGCAAGACTGGGCCGCCACTTCAGTTAGTGACTGACTCAACACCTTGCTGCTCTCCGTCCAGTAACACAGTCCCTGTATGCTTTGATGAGATGATGCACCTTGAAGATAACCCATCCCTGCATACAGACTGTCCTGGGAATTCTTTGTACATCATGGAAACAAAGGCCACTCCTTGTAGAATGAGGGACATGTGCATTTTATCTTTTTCATGTTGATTTCTCTAAACTGATGTTTAGATGTCTTTTGAGTTTAATCTAATTTGTTTTTAAATACTAATTCAAGTCCACATGGTTCAATTTTTGGCATATGTAAATGGACAACACTGATTTCTGCGCTTGCGTAAAACATTTTTGATTGTGCCAAATATATATAAAAAATATATATATTCTGTGGCTGCACAGGAATAAACCCTTAAGCTGCTGTAATGAGACTGTTAACAATCAGAGCTGCAGTAGCACTGTGTATTGAGAACAGCTACACCTTATAATTAACTGTTGAGGACTTTGGTAAAGCATGAGATAGTTTGTCTGGCTCAGAGAGGCACATGACCACCTCTATAACCTCTGATCTCAAAGCAGAGGTTGAGAAGCTATCACAGAGAGGCGTGATCCGAGCTACGAACAGGTCTGAGAACCTCTCCCGAGGTTTGGGTGGTCTCTTCTTGGGCTCAGATCACTGGTGTGATGGGTCACTGGTTATGTGTCACTGTAATTGCACAGATCAACACTTGCTCATCCAGCAGCACACAGAATCCAAAGACATTACTGGCTGGATGTGCAGTGTTTCTGGGTCAGAGAACACTAAAATATTGGCCTTTGTTGATTAAAGAAACGAACTAGAGGAGACTTGTTAATGCAGTGTTTCATGGGGTCAAAGGTTGAATAACACAGAAGAAAGATTGTGTCCCTGATGTGCGAATCTATCTGCTCATCAAAGCTGCTCATTCTTCTGATGCTTACCTTAATTAATGGCTACTTAAACTGTGCATTTATCACTGTTACAAATACCCTCTGTAAACGGGGAGCTGTGAATTGAAAGTCTCCGCGAATGTCACTTTCAAAGTGAAATGAAATAGTCTTCCTTTCTATGAAAGTCATCAAGTATTCATGGGAATTCTTGCCACCAGAGTAAAGTTCTTTCTTAGACTTCAGGAAGTGAGCGGAGCCAGAGGGGATTAGATATCTACGAGTTGATGAATTGTGTGCAGTAGTCATGGACTGGGGAGAGCTGGGAGATAGAGACGCCTGAGAGCTCAGTTCCAGCTCCGGCTGGTTAGTGTTGTGTAGAAGGTACACACTGTGCTGTGCAAGTTCAAACAACGTAATTAATTAGGCTAATATTAATATTATCAATGCCACATAAATTCAATTCTCTCAGCCCTAATCACAACTGGATAGCTTGTAAAAATTATTTTGTTAGGCCCTGATGCAAACAGTGGGTCTTTTCCAAACATTTGAAAACTATTTGTTTTTGCAGCGATTAATGTGCGCGGTTCAGGAAGGGGTTGGGGGAGAGAAGCCGGGCCAGGGACGATAACTGGTGTGGAGACGAAGGCAGAGGCACAGTCTGGCCCCAGGGACTCCCAGTGCAGGCACATGGAAGAGGGGGAGGGATGTGGTTTTTGGGGTGGCTGTTTGAGCAGGTGGAGGGGATTAGTAATGCTGTCAACACTGGAGAGCTGGATAAGACTGTCCTCTCTTACGCGTCAGTTTGAGCTGCACTTGCATACACATTCAGAAACGTAAAGACACGAGGACACACAAACACCGGGGCTTCAGGATGAGTCAAACTTGTCTGTGGTTGAACTGAACACAACTGATCAAGTTACACTTTTAGTTCTATGGCTTGTTAACTGTTACTTTGTACAAGACTTTAACTCAACTATGGCCTTCCAAAAAGCCAAGAACACTCAGTGAACAGTGCAGCCATTTACTGTCATTTTGAAGTCACTACTTCCTGTTTTATGTGTATTTTCTATATCATCCTGTCTTCCTCTGAGCTGGAAGAAGACAGAAGGTTTAAAAGACAAGTGATGATCTAAAAGGTATAAAAAATTAGGCTACTGTGAGGCTCTGTCTGTGAAGAGAACAAATCACTCAATGATTAGATTTAAGTAGGACCTGAATCTATTCTAGAGCTTAAACACCCGGACATCTCCATTTCCAAATAATCAACCACTGTTTCCTGTTTGTCCACTCTTTCTGCACGCCCGACTAGTCCTCCAACATCCCATAAATCCTTGCTTTCGGTGCAGTGGTACTCCAACTAGGCTGGCCCTCCCTCTGCCTCCTGGAGCACTGACAATAAAGCATTACAGCAGTCAATCCATGTCAACAACAGCTTTGCTTAATTCCTGCTAAACACGTTTAAACTAAATCTTCACCTAATGATGCATAATGATTTGCTCTTTAGTGTGCTGGCGGCTCGTATCAATTTCTGTGGTTTATTTTCCCACCATTAGAAAGATGACGCAGGTGGTCTAGCCGCAGCAGCCATACTGATATGGTATTTAGGAAAGGATTCCCATGTTGAAATTAGTCGGATAATTATGACTTCACACATGGGACACGCCATCGTCCTCATACAGAATATGTTTTATGGATTCAGCATGGAGGTAAACGCCCACTAAGGTTCTGCTTTATTCATTAAGCATCCAATAGGTCTGATAAGTGGAAAACGCTGATTATCAAATATGAGTATAGGAAAACAGTAAAGCATAACATTAATAAGTAGTGTATCAAAGCAACATTCCTTTTCACATCTATTCTTTATGTGACAGATGAGTGGGCAAATATCCAGGCTCTCTGATGTGATGCAGATGTTGCCCTGGCCTTGACCTCCTGCCCAAATGATGCCGAGGCCAAAATGGCACAGGTGCCGTGCCACCTTCAGTCTTGGGCAGCCAGGAGCTGAACTGTGCAGGATGTAAACGGTGCCAACTCTCCTCCTTTGCTCACTTTTCTCATTATCAAGGTCTAGTCTTATGGGGCTTTAAGACATTCTCTTTTGATTACCACAATAGTACAAAAATGTTCTTTTAAAGATACTAAACTAACATGCTGTCCTTTTTGTCATGCCATGTGATTTCTGGTTTAAAAACACTTTTAATTTGGTGCCGTTGTGGAGTGTTTTCCAGTGCTATTTCCTGGCCCTGTGCCTGTGCCTTGCTCTCTCTTGGCAGGGTTTGTCTGGTTGACTGCTCCACAGGAACAGACTGGCACTCTAGCTGAGGGCTCCAGGGTCTGCACACACAATCCACTAAACATGTCTCTGTGTGAGGATCCTAAATATGAAGTGCTCCTAATTTGCAACATATGAATTATACGAAACATGCTAATATTATATATTTCAACGTATTGTGTAATATATTGATTGGTTTTAGTTATAATTGGAAAATCCTTGAGTATAAGACTGATGTTTGCATTTTTGTCATTTTGATATCATATACTGTACATACACTAATGCTCAAATACAGTACGTGCAACAAATGCAGTTAAAATACATATAAATATGCTTACTGTTTGCTGTACATACTGAAATCACACAGCAAGTGTTTAAAGAACAAATTGATTCTGATGGTTAGGGGAGTTCAGTGCTAAACACATCCACTCACAGGGCAAACAAACATCTGTTACATTTGTAAGGCCTATGGCCCTCCTAACCCACTGATGTTGAACCGAGCCTGTGCACACGCCAGAGAAACAAATGAGGTCTCTCTCTCCTCCACTTAAGATGAAACACTGCATCACCAAAGCATGTGCATTTGTCTAATCAAGCTTTTGCCTTAGGGCACATTGAATGTAAATGAAGAGGCTTGTGTGTGCCAGCCTCTATTTCTGTTCAGACTGGCTGTGTTTGATGATGAAATGGTGCAGTGAACATCTGACAGAAGGGGGCACTAGTGCTCCAGTGTTACTCTCCTCCCCTGTGGAGCCCTCTCTTCCTCAGAGCTCCTCACAATGGGGATCTGCCTGAAGGGGGAAATGTTGCTTTTTTAGGTCTGTGAGCCCATATCCCTTAATCCCCAGCCATGATTGACAATCATGATTTAGGGTATATGGTGTCCCATTCTAATCCACGAGCAATGATTTCATTTGCATACCTTCCGTACGTGGCCTCATTTTGGAGGAAACGGCTGCCTTTGTAAGTGATACAGAAAGAGAGAGGGAGAGAGTAAGGATGCTGAAGAGAGTGAGTGCAAGACAGAGAATAATGAGGAGAAAGAGAATGGAAGGGGTAATGTTTGTGGGGTTCTCTTTTTTTGCCAGAAGGAAGATGATCGCCGTCTCCATGCCTAACCAAGCCCTCCGTTTACGCCTTTCCTCTGCAGCACTTTCCCATAACGCAGTTTCACAAGCACACACACAATGCATGTGCATATTCCAGCACAAACTCTCAAACACAATCACAAGAACATTCAGAAATGCAAAGATGTATGGAGATGTGGCAGCTCTAAGAAAATCACACAGAGATGCTCCCTCACACGATGCAAAACTAAATTGGTATTTGCTCATTTTATAACCAAGTCAGGCTTAATTATAATCATGGGAGTTTGGGAGTTACCGTATAATCTCTAGAAGGTATTAAGAATTACCCAGAGCATACCACAGCAAAAAGAAACAAATACAAATACGTACAATTATTTCCCAGTCATAACACCCAAGGGAGTCAGAATCAAATAGTGCTCAGTGTTTGGTTTCTCCACAGAGACCATTCATCCTTGCTTTTATCTAGTGAGGATGTGGAGCACAAGTGAAACACTGCCGAAAAGGTCAAAAGGGTCACGTTGAAAGGCAAGGTTAAGGTACAAATATCAGGTATCATCTGTGATAACATGCAATTAAATCATCCTGAGATATAATCTATTCTGAAATGGTAACAATTAGAAGAGTATGTCATTATTTACTGCCTGTCTTTTAGAATTATGCCTTCAGGATACAGTCATCTAAAATAATATGAAAGAATAATACAAAATGCATAATTCCACCATTTTATACCATTTAAAATTTGTACATTGTTGCAAAATAAGCTGGGAAAATCTTATTTTTTGGTATTTTTCTAGTGCAAGAAAAATGAATACATCTATTTCTTAAAAAAATATTAGACAGGCCAAAGGTGTTACAGTAGTTAATATAGTAACTGTTACGAGAAACATTTGACATTAAAGCAAATGTTTACCAAAAAAAGAATCATTTGATTTAATAACAGCTACAATGGCTGCTTTGGACATTTCTCTATAAACATAAAGTTTGAAATACAGTATTGTAATAATAATGTTATTTTCAGTCATATATTCCTATTTTTATCATTTTATATCAATCATGCTGATATCATGGTCACAACAGAAAAAAACAGAAGTAAGCAGGTTATCTAAGAATGCTATCACAATAAACATTTTAGAGTAAATGTTACATTATTATTTTACTGAAGTTTAAAGGCTGAAGAGTGAAAGTTGAAGATTATTTATGGTTTTAAATTATTAGTAAAAGATGGGAAAAAATTTTTTAAAGATGCTGATAATTACATAAGACTTGCAAAAAGACAAAAATGCAAAAGATGCAGCAACATGAAAACGAAAGGTGCAAATGAGAATGACAGAAAAGATGCTGCAACATGATACAAGATAAAAAGGCACAACATCACCAAAATGCCAACAATGGCATGAAAGACAAAAATGAAACACAGGTGTAAAAAGAAGCTACAGTGGCAATAGTGCCACAGTGCAAAAATGATGTGAAAGAATGAAAATGACGTAAAAGACACAAAAGAAACGAAAATGATGCTAAAAGACAAAATAACCCAAAACAGCATAGAAGGCACAACAAGATGAAAAAAGAAATGATGCAAATGAGAATGAAATAAAATGAAAACATGCAACAAACTGAAAATGTTGGTAATGGCAGAAATGAATATTTTGTAAATGAATGAAAACAGCACAGAAGACAAAAATGATGTAAAAGAACACCAAAGACAAAATAAATAAAAATGCAGTGAATAATGAAAGAGAAAAAAGTAAAAGCTGCATCAAGATGAAAATGATGCAGAAAACAAAAGATGATGACATAAAAGTGGCAAAAATGTCAATAACGCCATAAAACAAAAGGCAAAAATGTTGTAAGAGTAGCAACAGGATGAAGACACTGCAAAAGATGCAAAAGTTGGAAAGGAACAAAAATAACAGATAAAACACAAAATACATAAAACTGATGTAAATGATGCAAAATAGAGTAAAAGATACAACGCAGAGGATACAACAACATGAAATCTTAAATTGTGCATGTGAAAGACAATTTGCAACGAGATGAAAAAGCATGAAAAGATACAACAAAAAACATTAACAATGTTATAAAATAAAAGACAAATGCAAAAAAGTATAAAAGTCACGACATGATAAAAACAAAAGATACAAAAAGAATGTAAAAGATACAGAAGAACAAAAATAACAGGTAAAGATGCAAAACAGACCAACATAATACAAATCATTAAAAAAAAAACCCCAAAATCATAGATTTAATTGCGGCAAAAGCTAACTTGCCGACTGCTGAGATTTTGTGATTTGGTACTTATTTTGTTCATTTCTTCCTATTTTTCCCATGTTATTTCATTTTATTCTTTCTTGTACTTATTCTAATTGATTTGTTAGTTCGTCTTGCTCTATGGGCTTAGAACATTGAACAGAAATGAACAAAATTAGAAACAAATTTAACAAAATCTTCTGGAGGTTAGGGGAAAAATAACCTAAAGTGAAGAAAATTAAGAAAAATAAATAAGATAAGAAGCAATGTGATGAAATGTGAAGAAAATATGATACAAAACGAACAAATGGATGAACAAAATAAGAAATAAAACGATGGGCCATGAGCAAATTATGCAATAAAAATAAAGAAAATTAACAAAATAACTATGAATCTGGAAAAAATGAATAAAATAACCAGGAAAAAGAACAAAAGACGAAGCTAAAGAAGAAGATCCAACAAATTAAGAAGAAAAATTTTGGAAAAAATGAACAAGAATGAACAAAAATATCCAAGGAAATTAACAAAATAACCAGGAATCAGAACAAAAATAATAAAAAATATTGAAGAAAATAAACAAAATATTAATGAAAATGAAGGAAAAAAAACAAAATGTCAAAGAAAATTAGCAAAATTGCCATGAAACTGAAGAAAATATTTTTTAAAATGAACAAAATTACCATGATTCTGAACAAAAATGTAGAAAATGTGAAAGAAAATAAACAAAAAATTGTGAAGCTAAAGAAAAGATCAATAAAATATCCAGGAAAATGAGCAAAATAATCATGAACCTGGAAAAAATAAACAATAACCAAGAAAATGAACAAAACTAAGAAGCAATTTTTTAAAAAATGAACAAAGTTATCAGCTATATGTTTACATTTAATCAAAATAAATCAAAAGGATATGATCTGAGCTCTTCATCTTCATCATAATGACACATTTTCAAGGTGATTATGTTGAAATGAGATTGTAAGTATTGACAAATATATTGATAACAGTGGAACGCTGGTGGCTGCATCCGTCCTGTGTGGATGAGCCTGTCCATGCAGGTCTTTGTGACGGAGGATTCCCCTTTGGAACAATAACCGTCAGATAATCTGTTCTTATCTGTGCTGTGTTTAGTGCCTGGCTAACAGGCTGTCCACTTGATGGGTGTCTCTCCACGCTTCCACATGAGGGGAATTATCGTGTCATCATAAACCTGAAAAAAGAGCTACAGCAAATGTGGAGCAGAGTGGAAAGAAGAGGTGGTGAAGCTGAAAATGGGATGCATTTTTGAACAGGAGTTGCAGTATTTTCAATTGTAACATTAGAACAGACTCCTGCAGGGGCCACATAAGTCCCAATTAAAATATAGACTTGGATGCTGCCCTGCAACAGCAATGAAAGGTTTTGTCCATTATCGGGATTAATTTCTCTTTCATTTTCTTGGATGTTTTACTTGTTTTTGTTTGGTTTCATAATTATTTTGTTCATTTTACTTATTTTGTATCTAACCATATTCAATTTGACATATTTTTTGTGATTATTTTGTTCAGTTTTTTTTAAACCCCAATTCCAAAAAAGTTGGGATGTAAAGAATCTGTAAATAAAAGCAGAATGCAGTGATTTGTAAATTTCATAATATTTTATTTCCAATAGAACATAGACAACATATCAGATACTGAAATTGAGACCTTTTTACCATTTCACAGAAAATATTAGCTCATTTTGAATTTGATGGCAACAACACAACTCAAAAAAGTTACAACAGGGGCAACAAAAGGCTAGAAAAGTAGCTGGCACAAATAAAAAGCAACTGAAAGAGCATGTGAGCAATTATTATGTTAACTGGTAACAGGTCAGTAACATGACTGAGTATAAATGGAGCATTTTAGAGGGGCAGAGACTCTCAGATGTAAAGATGGGCAGAGGTTCATCAATATGTGACAAACTGCATCTAAAATTTGTGGAAAAATTTAAGAAAAATGCTCCTCAATGTAAAATTATGAAGACTGTGAAGATCCCACAAAAATCTGCCGATGAAAGCTCAGGACTGTTGAGCAGCTAGAATCCTGATTTGTACGACAATGAGACAACATTCCTCTCCTAAAACTCCAGCAGCTGGTCTCCTCACTTCCCAGATGTTTGCAGACATTGTTTAAAGAGGAGGGAATGCTACACAATGGCAAACTTTTTTGAGATGTGTTGCAGAAATCAAATTCAAAATGATCTAATATTTTCCATGAAATGGTAAAATGTCTCAGTTTCAACATTTGATATGTTGTTTATGTTCTATTGGGAATAACATATGGGTTTATGACATTTGAAAATTATTGCATTCTGTTATCATTTACATTTTGCGGAGCTTCCCATGTTTTTTGGAGTTAGGGTTATTCAATTTATATGGAGTAGAAGTGATGCTTTGGTAAATTAGACCTTTTCAGTTGTTTCTGCAAACGTTGCTGGCTCTAGCGTTAAATTTTAATCTATACAAATCAGTTTAATCTGAGCATCTGTCAATGAGATATGGAAATAAATGGGTCAGTTAAAAGCAGGTTGCACTCTTTGGTGTCCTTGCCCTCTTCAGTGAAAATAAATCAAGCATGGCCATATTGTAGTTTTTCTTCTCTCTACCTGTCTTGCGCTTCCTTCCCTCTGGCCTCTCCCAGCCCACTTCTCATCTGGGGTGTCAGTGTGGGAGGTGGCGTGGGATTATCTGCCTGAGGATGCGAGTACTTGAGCATCACGCCCATCATCATCATCCCAGCTCCATGGGCCATCCCACCCTCCCAACAATTAGCACTGTTTACCAGGCCTGGCCTAATTGATTCCCCCTCTTTATCTTTTTACCTCCTTAATTTTGTTATTAAGTGTGCGGGAGAGGCGCGAAAGCTCCTCTTTTTCCCATTTTGAGAAATTATACTCTTGTACTTGATCCAGCTAACAGGATTTTCTTAAATTACTTTATAAAAGACCATCTTTTAACTTTCTTCTTTCTCTCTCTATCCATTCATTAGCAGGTCTGCCTCAAGGCCTGCTCACATCAATTTCTTGGGTTAAAGTTACAAACTTAGGCAGCTAAGCTCGACGCTCACGGTGGTTTGTGGACGAGGGGGTGGCAGGGGGTGGAATGGGGACGAATTATTAATTTCTGAAGTATTAGAAAAATAAAGAGATTGAATTAAGAGTATTGGTCTTCTGTTATCCAGTGTGGCTAGCCTCAGGGACTTACTGTGGTGGAGGACATTATGCAAATTTCAGCTCTTCCTCTCCCTCGCTCACTGCTTGCGTCTTCCACTCTCTCTTCTTCCCTCCCCACTCTCTCACTCTCTCTCTCTTTTGCAGCCACTGCTCCCATTATTGTTCTCTCTCTCTCTCTCACTCTCTCTCTCTCTCTCTCTCTCTCTCTCTGTCCCTGTAATCTTCATCAGTCAGTGGAGACAGAGATGGTGCACAGTGTCTCCTGGCACAGCAGCTCCTCATAGACTCGCTGTTCTCTCATCATCTCTCATCATGAAGTGTTGCTTCCAAAATCTACAAAAAGCTAAATTTAAAGGTCAAGTAGAAGGATCCAAGCCTCCCACAGCTCCTGTTATATCCCAGCGTTATAGAGATGCTGCAACCAGAGAATCCCCATCCTCAGACTGTCACTTCACACTATTGCATGTATTGTTGTATACATCCCTGTTTGCATTGCATATTCAGTCTATTTTGCATCATGTCAGCAAGCATGTCCATGTACAATAGTAAGGTTGAATGTAATACAATACAATATATTTAGCTGCTCTAACCTTTTACTTTTTATGCCTGCATCATTTACATTACTTTTTGGCTTCTGTAGCACTATATGCAGTAGTGGGTGGAGTGCTTTCTTATTATAGAGACTCAAGTAGAAGTTAAAGTACTCATAAACATATTTAACAGAGACAACAGAAACATAGACGTAATATACAGTAGGTTAATTAATCAGTGAGATGAATACATTAGTATACCAAGCGGTGTGGAGTATGCATGGAGTGGAGTAGTGTGATATAAAGGCACTGTTTGTTTCTTCTTTTTTAAAGGACAGGCCACTATGACAAAATTCCCTCTTCCCTAAATTACAAGAATAACGAATTTGTGCAAATATGAACATTTTTACTGATGTTTTCATCTCATTCTATACTGTAATATTATGTTACATTAAACAGATAAATAAGCCTGAAGTTTCAAAGTGATATACTGTACGGTATTTCATGAATGTATGAGACCACCTCTCCTATTTGTGTCAAAAACCACCCAGCGTCATGAAGTGCTATAATGTGCACTCTTTACTTTTTAGTCAGTTGTCCATGTTTGGCCGTTTTAAAAAAAGTGAGGAATTTCAAACTGAATTTTATATGCAAATGTGAGCTCGTGGTAATCAAACGTAACATTCAAGCCTTAAAATTATTTTTCTGTTCAGGAATGGTAAACAATTGTCATTTGGCATCTTTTCTATTTTTCTGCTTTTTTTGTAAAACTGTATGTATGACAATTCATAAAATAAATTAATCTATAAATATATTAATAAATATATTTTAGTATTAAATATATGGTACCATTTTGATGAACCATTAAAATGATTTTGGTAATTACCTGTACTGTGAATTCAAACATTACACTGAGTGTTGGTCAAATACAATGTGTTAAGCGCTGTTCATAAATATGATAAATTATACAGAAAAGCACATTTTAAATATCAAACGTATTTAAATGAACAAAATGTATGCTAACCTTTTATAATAGATGCAGTGGTTATATTTTAAAATGGGACGGACACATTATTAGAATTTTTCAGCATCAAAATATTTCATTTTTACGCTGCAAATTTGGCATTGAAAGATTAAACTGTGCCGTTAAAGATGACATGGAAAAATGGAACAAAATCCAAAATAAGACATTCTATCTAAAATAATTAATCTAATGAACAACTGCCTCCTTTTTCCTTCAGTACAGTCCACTAAACTATTTACCACTTTCACTATAAATATCCCCTTTATTTATTTATTTGTGGTACTGGATAATGTGCTGAAAAATGTAAGCTAATGACTTCTTTGTTAATCCTCTTTTCTGTTTCTCCCCCTTTTCTTAATTTCAGTTTAACTGTATAAAAATAAGGGTGCAGTAGATTTACGTCAGTTGTTGCATGAAACATTACAATAAAATATGCATTTTCCATATTGCTTTACACAGAGAAGATGTCTTTTTTATGTGAAGGAGAATGGAAGATTCAGGTACACATTTTGTAAATATTGAGGTGGATCAATTTCCTCTGCACCCTTCTAAAATCTACATCCACGTATGGTTACAGATATAGTTATCAAAACAATACATACATTCAATATGATTCAAAATATAATACCGTATTTTCCGGACTATAAGGCGCACCTAAACGCCGTCAATTTTGTCCAAATATGACACTGCGCCTTATAATCC
>JAQQAE010002197.1:0-22939 GCA_029823295.1 Pseudamia nigra
GCTCAAAGAATGAGGTCAGCTGACGACCTGAATATACTGAATGACCAGGTTATTCCATCAATGGATTTTTTCTTCCCAAGCATGCCAGAGTGGTTCAGGGAGCATGAGACATCATTTTCACTCATGGATTGGCCACCACAGAGTCTAGACCCTAACCCCATTGAGAATCTGTGGGATGTGCTGGAGAAGGCTTTGCACAGTGGTCAAACTCTACCATCATCAGTGCAAGGTCTTGGTGAAAAATTTATGCAACACTAGATGAAAATAATTCCTGTGACATTGCAGAAGCTTATCGAAACAATGACACAGCGAATGTGTGCTGTAATCAAAGCTAAAGACGTCCAAAAAAATACTGGATTAGAGTATGTGACTTTTTTTTTTTGGTGGCAACTTTTTTTGGCCAGGCAGTGTAGATTCTATCAAACTACAAACCAGATCCATATATGGACAGTATTCTGGATATAAGTATCCAAATACTTATACTTACAGGAGTTAGGGAAAATTGCTACTGTAAGGCAGTAAATAAAGCTATAGACATGAAACTGATTCCAAACTGTAGTGGAAAGTCTGCTGATTCAGTAATGTGTCCACGGATTTGGAATATCTTCAACATTTATGGAGCTAGATACAGAAGAAAACCATTATGGTGATTCTAAATGCTAATGGTAGGTTTTCATGGTCAAAGAATGCAATGAGGGTCAAATAAATTTACTGCCCGGGTACAATAACATTCTGGAGCAAATGAGCATAGATTCAAAAGATAATGGTAGGTTTTGACTTGCTGTAGGTCGGCACTTTCTGAGTGCTTTCTAGTTTATTCATTTCTATCACCTCAATTAAATGTGCATTTTGTTTCTAGAAAGAAACATCTCAAATTTTAAAAAACTTTGAAAATTTGGCTTAAAGGAGATGGATAAGTCCGCTGTATCAAAAAAAGTAAATGTGCATGAGTTGATGGAAACTTTTTTTTAATCACATCACGTCTGTTCACTGGTACCAAACTTAAAATATAGCTTTACCTATCTGTTTCCTGTGGTTAGACACCTCCCAAGATTTGCAAAAAGGCAGTGGATGGAAACAGACACTGATCCAGACTTCCTTTAATTGAATTTCTGAAAATTTGAATTGAAAATGTGATTCTTTTGGTTTGGATCTAGTAACTGCTTGTTAAGTGAACTGCATGATGTAGTTATAATGGAAGGATAGTGGATGCACATGATTGAATGTGTGGTTATTGTTTGATAGCTAAAGATGTCATCACATATGTCAAGTCTGACACATGTGAAAAGGCTGTTATGAACTATGACTTGACTGCTCTGTTCATTTAGTCATGTCAAGCAAATAAAGAACAAACTGATCATTCAGCACAGAGGACGCACTTCTAACTAGACATTTGTTAATAAAATACATATAAAGAAAGACACTACATTTTCACTTTGTGTAAACTTTCTTTCCCTTGTGAGCACTCAATCGCCTGTTATCTATGAAATCTGCATCGTGATGTCGACCCACACCGAGCTAAAAACACGCAGGCTGTCCTCTCCTATGTTAAAATCTCTTCCTAAATGTGATGATTTGGTGTAGAGCTGTGTAATTGCAATGGCCCTCCAGACATCGCGCCATGCATATCTAAAAGCTCTGTCAGTGATCACATCCAATCTTTTGAGCCCATTAGCCAGCCACTCAGCCAGTCAGCGAGCCAGCCTCTCACTCCGACTGCCAGCTGACAATGGACACGCTGGAATCTGTTCTCTCACCCCAAATTCTGAACTGTCAACTCATCGGATTACCAGGTTACCCATTCTGTTATTGTAATAAGGATTTCAACATGTAGCATCAGTATACTGGTAATATTATAGGAGTTGTGGGTGTTAATGATGGATTTTTACCATGTTTAATGAGGGCTCCGAGATTTGGCATTGGTTCATTCTTGAGTGACAAATGAACAAAATGCACAGCTCTTAGCCTGATCTTTGGTTATGGTTTGTATGCAATGAATTCCATCTTTACACTAAATTGTCCTCTTGTGTCTCTCTAAAGCTTTATTTTACCCTTTATTTTTGTCTTATTCTGGCCAATGAGGATGTAAATCAACACAAAACAGAAACAGCACTCAAGGAACATTATTGTTAACTTGCCATAATAATAAGTCAAGTTAAAATGCTCATAGATAGAAATACTTTAGTAAAAGAGTACCAACTAACACAGAATGTATTTCAGTCTAATATATTGATTTTTTCAACATCTTTAGGTTTTTAACAGCTTTTATCAGGCTCATGATTTTTTTTGCCTATTTTGTACCTGATTTGTCTCGTTTGCTTAATTTTTGCTCATTCTGTTTATTTTGTCTTTCTATACATTTTGTTGGCTATTTTGTTCATTTTTGTTCAAGTGCTTGATAGTTTTGTGGATTTTTTTACACATTTGGTTGCTATTTTTTCATTTTGTTAAATTAATTAATTTTTGCTCATGTTGGTGCAATTTTGTTAATTTTTGTTCAATTACTTCATAATTTTCGTCTTTTTTTTGCCCATTTTGCTGTTTATTTTCTTTTTTTAGTTAACTTACTGTACTTGTTTGTTTTGTACTTTTGTACTTCATTTTCTAGTTTACTATCTACAATTTTACTCATCTTGTTCTTTATTTAATTCATTTTTACTCATTTTGTTTTTTATTTGTTCATTTTTGTTCATTTTGTTCTTTATTTAGTCTTTTTTGATTTTGTTAGCCATTTTGTTCATTGTTGTTCAATTACTTGATCGTTTTGTTAATTTTTTTACACATTTTGTTGCTGTTGTCTTCATTTTTGTGACATTTATAATTTTTTTGCTCATTTTGTTTATTTTGTGATTTTCTGTTGAAGTGTGTTCGTTTTGTTAACTTCCAGTCCATCATTTTGTACTTTTCTCACTTTGTTGCCAATTTTGATCCATTTTTTTTAACTTGCTTGATTTTGTGCTTTTTTTTCTCATTTTGTTCTTTATTTTGTTCTTTTTAGTTAACTTACTTGATTGTTTTGTACTCATTTTATCCAGTTTTACTCATTTTGTTCTTTATTTAATTCATTTTTACTCATTTTGTTCTTTATTTTGTCATTTCTATTACATTTTGTTGGCTCTTTTGGTCATTTTGTTAACTGTCTTCATTGTTTTGTACTTTTTTCTCATTTTATTAACTTTCAATTATTTTGTTGCAATTTTGTTCAATTGCTTTCATCACCTTGGGGTTTTTTTGGCTTATTTTGTTGTTTATTGTGACTTTTTGGCTATGTTTTCTTGGTTATTTTGTTCTTTGTGGTTAACTTACTTGATTGTTTTAACTTTTTTCTCATTTTCTTGCTTTTTGTTCAACTTTTCTCATTTCATTTTTGTTGAATGACTTGATTTGTTTGCTCATTTTCTTGCTACATTTTTGTCAGTTTACCTGATGATTTAGCTCATGTTTTATTGCTTTTTTGAGCTTCAGTGTAAGTAAGTCCAGTAAACAGAGCATATTACGATTGTTCTTCCTCAAAATTTAAAATAAAGTCAGTATCAAAATGGCTTCTACACACTGAAGTGTGCAGCCAAATGGAAATGAGACTAAAAAGTATTCTGAAAAAACAACTACTCTCTTGAAAAGACCTACTGAAGTATGTGAAATGGAGTGAATATACTTGAGTACTGCTGACCTGTGGTGACAGAATCATACAGCATGCCGGTAAACAATATCTCATGTCAGTATTTCTTGGAGATTGTCAGAGATTTTGGATATCTACCAGGTCAATACTCAGTGATACAGACGGTTTTTGAAATTCATGTGGTTGACTGGTTGGCTTCATCAAAAAATAATGTACTGGGTATACAAACCTCTCAGGTATTGATTTCTAATGTAGTGGCTGGTCAGACTTAATGATTTAGTCTTTTAGGATGAAAGTTTGCTTTCCTCTGATATTTTAAACATTAAAGGCGAATCGATTTATAAATATTTCAGCTATTTCTGTGCCCAGTTAGTAAAAATACCAGTGAAAAGCTCAAGTAAAAGGTGCATTTCAGTCCCATCGTATATTTAGTGACATTGTAAAGGCACCACAAGTGAGTTCATTGTTTCACTGTTTAATTTTAGATGTTAAGTTTGGGGTAAAGACTTATAATGACTCATTATTCTAACAAAGTAGTTTCTATGGACAAATTCATCTTCTTTATGTAGTGTGAGCTTTGTTTCCCCAAAAATCCTGGGACTGTCGCTCACAAAACCCCTGAATCCAGCCTCCACAAGACGTCAGACGCATCACTGGTAAGAATCAGTAGCTGTATTCGTGCCTATTTACAAGAATTAATAGCAAATCATTAATATTTTGTCTTTGTGTAGATGGGGTGCTAACCTGATTTTTATACTTCATCTTAAAAAAAATATTACCCTAGACATGAGTTAAGTTGAAATATATACTGTAGATTTATGATCAGATTTAAAACTAGATTACTCATATTAGCCATCAATTAGTTACTTATTTGCAGTACCATAGGTCTTTATAGGATTAGGGATTATGGTAAAGGTTGTTAGGAATGATTTATTCCCTATTTTACCAAGTTTACCAAAGTGTTATCCCCCGACCGAGTGAAGTGTGGCCATCTGAACAAGGATATTCCGCTCACTGTTATAAGGAAAGAAACCAGAGAATACTCATGTTTAATAAACTGCATCTGAGGATTGGCTGAGGATCAGTTGTCAGTGATGCATTTCATACATTCATTTTGAAGTCTATTTGGAACAACTAAATAGAAAACAAAACAAAAACCTCACACCTTAAATTGCTGATTCTTTCAGCAATGAAAAGTACGTAGCATCCAAAATCTATTCTAAAAGAGAGGAAACAGTAATAATGGACTGTAAGTAATAATAATTAACCTCACTCCTCCATAAATCATCACCAACTCACAGCTTCCATATTTATTTAGAACCTAGTGTACATTCAAAGCCACTGGCTAAATACTTATTATCTGTATCCTACCAAATATTTGGCTTTTACATGAGTTTCTTGCACACCATACATATGTACATACTTAAAATGTGTCTCTTAACCTTGACATGTTTCGACTGACACCTGCAGTCTTCCTCAGAAGCGGCATCTGACGGCCATGATGTCTCGCTCATCCGCTGATCTTGCTGGCCATGGCCAACCTGACAGATAAAAAAGGCTATAGAAATCAGGAAGCGGGCCAATGGCTGAATTAACTGGGATAAGGGAGCACACCTGGGATGGGTGGGGGGTGTAACCAACAGGTCGCTCAGTCTGTCCATGCCCAGGAAGATCAGTTGATAAGCGACACATCACGGTGGTCAGATGATGTGTCTGACGAAGACTGCAGGTGTCAGTCGGAACATATCAAGGACAAAAGAAACATCACCTACCTGTACTTTGTCTGCTCAAAAAAAAGGTAGAAATGAATATACATACATGGTGATCAAAATAAGGCATAAAAGCAGACTAACAGATGTCAAAATAGTTGTTTGATGAATCAATTAAATGTTGCAGCGCTGCAGGTAACTCTTTACATTTTGTTTTTAGCTTCTGTAAAAAAATCAACTAGCTTCATAAATTATATGCAGTGTTATTCAACCCATTCCTGATGAATTGGTTGGAATCAAATCTCGCTCCCTGATGTGGCCACTCATTAACACATTCACATGCACGCAATCATCAGTCATTGCCTTAAGTTTCTCAGTGAGTGTGCGAGTTCTCTTGTTGGATTGATGTGCATCTCTTACCCTCAGGCAACTGATTTCCACACACACACACAGAAACTCCAATTTATATCTATTTCCTTTCCCTGGGCAGCTTGTCTTTGTATGTATACCCACACACACACACACCCACACACACACACGCACACACACTCAGGGGAACCGTGCTACATCACTTGGTAATGGAATTGTCTTGTCTCTTTGCAGGCAGATTGCTATGGGGGGTGGGGGGTGAACCCATAGAGCTCCAACTCCTCAGGGACTTATTTTTTAAACCAGGAAGTGTTTGGCCCCACATGTAAGGCCACAGCTAGAACTACTCAGCTTACATTTTAATTACTCCGCCGCTTGTCCCAATACCCGGTCCGTCATAATAAATAGAAATACCTGCATGCAGGATTCACCAAGCTCAGGAAATTAATTCAACAGTTTGTCAGCCTCAGTGGCTCTCAGGGGTCTTTTTTCTGTCAGCAAGAGATGTGGCACAGTCTGCTGAGCCAGTGAATGAAAATAAATAAGGACTTAAAGGTCTGGTCACTGGTCACAGGAGGAAATACATTTTGACAACAGTTCACACTTGCACCTGATTACACCTGATGTGCCTGCCACTTGAAAAGTAAGCATGATATAAATTGTCTAATTAAGTCAAAGTGTTGCACTGGCTTGACATAAAATGGCTCACATACAATACGCATTATAATTTAATTCTGTCAGCTAGAATTTAACTTTATGTTATATTGTAGTGTAGGTGATGTACATGTAGCTGTTATGGACTGAAAGCTGATATGCTGCATACAGAGTGAGAGCCTGTTGCTAGTTCTTTATGTGTGTCCCTACGTACATAGGTGAGAAATTTGTCCAATCACCATCATGAATGCGGTACACACCCCTAATCAACTGAACCTTTAAATGCTCTCACGCGCCCATCATTCACCGGCAAATCTAAAAAAATGATCTCCACTTCCCCGACCTTCTCCTGAATTAAGCTGAATACATAAGAATAATATGATAAACTCCAAAGCTGATTTCTTCTGTTTGCTTGCTTTGTCATGTAAAATCATGACGCCGCATTGAGGGTTGAGATATCTCAGACGCCATCTGTGTCAGGTTTGTGCTGATCACTCCGGAACAAATAAAAATGCATAGAAGCTCTCATATGTAAATATGCCTAAATCAGACAAGAGCATCCTGCCTGAAGTATGTTTTTATGTAATTTCATGGCGTGTGTTTTTGTATATGATGACTGCCACACGTCGGTGAGACGGAGTCCTGGCGATTCAACATGTTGAATCGGCATGATTTCTGTCGGGACGACATAAAGACTGAAAAATCTGGGTCGGGAACCACCGCGCATCAAGCAGATGTCCAGTTGAGCTGAGTCGAGGTGAGTCGCGTTTCTCTATGTGCGACCGGCATTACTCACCCAATCCCTATTTACCCAACCCTAAGCAAGTAATGACTAAGCCTAATGAAACCGTGCATTCAGGACACATGGCAAAGGGTGCCACGTAACAATGGTGACGATGCCACCTGTTAGCACTGGGAGATGATGCACCTTTTGTGTAATGGAATGGATGTGGCATTGGATGCACTTTGGCATCCTGGACAGCCACCAAACAGTGCCAGATGCCTAAATATGCACAACAAAGGCTTTGTCAAAAAAAAAAAAAAAAAAGAATTTGACTCATTAGAAGTGAGAACAGGTTTAATCTTCAATCTGCTGTGAATGGAGGTGGATGGAGCAGCTGCGATGTCTGCCATTGGCTGATGGATTTCGATTTGGAAGCTCTATTTTCCCCTATTTGGACAAATGGGTGGAGCTGCAGAAACACATGAGGTGTTGGATGATCTAATGATAAAAAATGATGTCATTAATGTCATTTGTCAATCTTGTTGGTGTAATATATCGTTTTTAAATACAGTTGAGCCGCGTCAGGAAAAATGTATTATCATTCAAAATCCAGAAGCTCCAAAAGTCTGATTTGACAGGCAAGAGAGCTGTCAATCATATCTGACATAGCAGTTGTCTGAAATTATATTAATGGGGCCATAATTTAAAGATTGACCATCGGAGCGTTCAGAAGTGTCCAGATAAAATGAATGAGACCACGCTGACTGCTGGGAAATGAACTTGGACTGCCAAAAGTTTGGCCACAGCTTCTCCTTCAGTGGTTTTACTTTATGTTGATTATTATGCATTGATTAAGTACCTAATACTGAATGTATTAAAACTGTGAAAGAACGTGCATGGAATTATGCAATAAACAATAAAGGTTTTATATTTCAGATTGTAACATAGCCACACTGACGACAGCTTTGCAGTTGTCTTGTGCAAAGCACAGGTGGCTGGAGTCAGCAGCCCTATTAATGGTACAACAACAACTGTACAAATCCATATTATGTCAAAACAGTTAAGTAAAGAGGAAAGCCAATTTGAAAAAAGATGCACAAAGCTTCTTTAGCCTGACCAGGACTTTCTATAAGCCAGAGAAGTTGTATTGCATTGCACTTTGACCTCTGGCCTGTAAACAGAAAATAGACAAGAGAATCAATAAAGCAGAAGGTCAAAGCTAGAAGCGCCACACTTTGTCTTAGTGCCTGCAGCAGAATTTCAGAGCTGAGAAAACTCTGAAAAGAAATCATTATTAATACATTTTGTATGTAGAAGCCTGTGCAAATTTGTTTGTTTCAGGGTATGAATAATGTCATTTGCTCTCAGAAAATGTAGCAGAACTATTTGAATGAGCTTTTAGACCTTTGTGTGTTAAATACAACCCAATTACAAAAAAGTTGGGAAATAAATAAAATGTAAATAAAGACAAAATGCAATGGTTTTTAAATCTCCTAAACCCATATTGTATTCTCAATTGAACATAAACAATATATCAGATGTTGAAACTGAGACATTTTACCATTTCATGTAAAACATTATCTCCGTATGAAAAAAGTTGGAATGGGGGCAACAAAAGGCCAGAAATCAAACACAACTGGAGGAGCATTTGACAGCTACTGTAATTAATTTAACTGGTAACAGGTCAGCAACATGACTGGGCATAAAAGGAGTATTTTAAAAAGGCAAAGCCTCTCAGATGTGAAGATGGACAGAGCTTCACCGATTTGCGACAAACTGCATCTAAAAATTCAGAAAATATTTCTCAATGTAAATTTGTGAAACTTTCGAGATCCCACCATCTACAGTGTATAATATCAAAAGATTCAGGGAATGAGGACAAAACAGTCTCTACTGGAAATTACTGCTTAGGAACACTTCCAGAAATTACTGCATGGCAACAAAGTTTGCTGGGCAATCCACAAATGCAAGTTAAAGTTGTATTGTGCAAAGAAGAAGCCGTATGTGAACATAATCCAGGAATCCCACTGTCTGCCCTGAGCCAAAGCTCATTTCAAATAGTCTGAAACCTTCATCTGACCTCAAAATAGTTTCCCATTTTGCCTCAAATTTTGTGCAGATTACTTTTCCACTGTTGTAACTTTTTTGCAATGTTGTTGCTGCTAACAAATTCAAAATGAGCGAATATTTTCCATGGAATGGTAAAATATCTCAGTTTCAACACCTCATATGCTTTTTATGTTTTACAGGGAACAGAATATGGGTTCATGAGATTTGGAAATCCTTGCATTCTGTTTTTACTTACATTTTACACAGCATCCCAACTTTTTTGGAATTGGCATTGTATTCAAACAAATGTGAATATTCACCATTAGCATCACTGCGCATTTCTCACTTCCATCCCATTTCCTGTAGCTGTATGTTCCACTCCAAGTCACCAATTTCTTTTCTTGCAATTTTTTTGCTCTATTTGCAGGATAACAGAAAATTCCATGACTTTATTGTAGCAGACAACCATAACAAATGGGCCAGTTTTAAGAAGTCAATGGAAAGCCATAAGGAACACTGAAATATATATGGAGAAAAAAAAACATTGTGTGCTTTGGCTCCTTGTATCCGCTGGGTATCAGATCTAATCTACCGAGACAGATAGTTTGCCTGGACTGGAGAGAGACAATTGGGCTAGTAATTGGTCAGTCAAGTAATGTTCCATCAACTGCATTTTATCCATTCATTTTATATTTTAATGCAGAAAATTACCGTAACATTTCAGAAAATGTCAACATTATTCCAATTTTCTATATGTATAATTCTCTTTAGAGAATTCCACATATATAAACCTTTTAGAGGGTTTTGTGACTTCATAGTAGAGTGGAATCTTAAAAAGCTTCACTGCTCTTTCAAAGTATTTTTTCTCAACATTAATTCCACTATAACTTGGCCTTTTTTTACTTCCTCCCTCCACACTCCCATTCATCTATCACTCTTAGCCATATTTCATCTCCTTCTTGGAGCTTCTCCTACTCTTTCTTGCCGCATATCATTCTCTTTTGGTTTCTGTCTCATTCTATTTCTTTCTTTTTTTTTCTTCACTAATCCTCTTATACAGCCACCCAGACTATCTTATATCACCCTTTACTTCTCCTTTCCTTGTCATCTTTGTCTCTGGGGGTCTGGAACCTTCTATTGAAAGTCCCACTGAAACGTTATACTCTGTCCTGGCCTGGATATTATTGTTGTCACTATCATCATTCACAGACTTCAGTACCTGTCTTATGTTTAGACTGCTGTGCATTTTGAGTTCTTATAACTTTCTGCTTTTATGTACTTTCAAGCTGTGAGGCTGTCTTAGGAGAAAAGCCACAGTAGTGATGAAGTATTTTTTTAATTCCAGATTCCTTATTTTTTGTTTATTTGTCACACTTACTTTTCAGATCATCAAACAAATTTTAATATTAGACAGACTCATTCGTTTATCATTTTCTACACCTTGAATCCTTACTGGAGCCTTCAGAAAGGCCCCATCAGCCAGCATTAGGTTCAAACCCAGAACCTTCTTGCTGTGAGGCGCTGGTGCTAACTACAGCACCATCAGAATCAGAATCAGAATGCTTTATCGTCATTGTCAAATGTTTCCATCAACAACGAAATAACCTTTCCTCCCACTGGGGGGAGGGGGCTGCAGCGAAGGTGTGCGCAGACACTTCAACAGTTGGGGGAAAAGTGTGTGTGTGTGATTGAGAGTGATTCTTGATGTGTCGAGAGGAACTTTTTATATGGACATGTGACACTACGGTAGAATATCATGGAACTTAACGTCTGGACATGCTCTGGGGTAGGATTTTTGTCTCCCTACCAGAAACGGATACAACACAATGCATCCACTGTTATCACACCTTTACACACACACCATCTCTCTCTGAACTTGCTTTGTTAATGTGTGAGAAACTGTCTGCTATACTCGCTAATGAGGGTTTTTTTTCTACCTGACCATAATTTTGCTCACTATCGAGCCCAATTCTGAGAACTGTGCTTTTTTTCTCTCCCTCCTAGTGTATGCTAGTTCAGAATGCTCCTATATCAGAATGATTATGTGCGGGGGAAGGGTGAGCAGAGCCATTCTCCAGGCAGCGTCTTCTCCAGGGCGAGGTTACAGCCTGTTCAAGGCCATCAGGGAAGCCAAAACAAGATAAGACAGTCACACTTTCAGAGGCAGAAAGAATTTAACTCCTCATTGCCCAATTTTATATTTCCTTTTTAGTACGAGACTCCAAAAAGTACATCCTATGAAGAGACCCCAGCATTCCTGTGATGTAAACCACTCTTCGATTTAGCTCAGAAATCGTCCATGTTGTGCTGCCAGTTTTTTCCCCAACTGCTTGATTTGGAGACAAAAGCTTTTCTGGGCTTTACAGTTTCCCGTGTAATTGTGAGCAAAAATTAAGACAAAACTGAAGAAAATACCTTGCAAAATGTGGCAAATTTTATCAAGACAATAAATAAAATGAAACAATGTAATACTTAAAACAAAGAAAATGATAAACAAAAACAAGAAAAACAAAAGTGCCAATGACAAAATGAACAAGCTAAAAGCAAATCTAAACAAAATGATTAGGACAACTTACATTTACAAAACATTTACAAAAATGACTAAAACAGTAAATTAACTGAATATGAAATTAAAATGAACAAATTAATCGACAAAAAAGCAAACGAAAATTACTGAATTGGCAAATAAATGAACAAAAACAAGAAATTTGAGGGGGGAAAAGCAAATTAATAATGAGAAGTCACAGAAAACTGAAGAAAAATTTTTAAAAAATCAGGAAAATGAAAAAAAATCACTAAAATAAATAATTATTATAATAATATGGCATTTAGCCCTTTACATTCATTCATTTTTTTGGATTTTTTTGTTGATTTTGGGGTGTTATTTCATTAGTTTCTTTTCGGGTTTGCTCATTTTGTTGCTTATTTTAATATTTTTGTTCATAAACTGCATGTGTTTATTTTTATTCCTTTTTGTCCTTGACTATTACATACTTTTGTTAATTATATCGGGTTGTATTTCATCATTTTTACTCATTTGTGTCCCTTCCTCAATTATTTTCATCATTTTTAAAATTTATTGTTGTTATATTTCTTGACTATTTATTTCCATTCATTTTGCCAAGTAAATCTCTTTTAAATACGTCTGTAGGGTTTTCCTGAAGCTCCTGGGGGGTTTAAGAATCCTAAACTGATGACCCACTACTGGACCTTGAAGATTTAGATTCATTCACACAGACAGACATCATGTATGGAACATACTCTAGAAGACAAGCATGTTTTCACCCTTTTCTTTTGGCTAAAGCACTGTGAAAAAAAAAAAAAAAAAACAGTGCGTAAAAGCTAAAATTAAGCACATTTCTGAAAATAACACCCCAGACCTTTAGGGAAACAGAAACTAAGTACACGGGGGTCTAACAACGTTTATAATAATGATTGGTAATTACTTTCTAGGCTTTTTTTCTGCTTGCAAATGTTGAATGATTAAGAAACAAGATTTGTTTCATAAAGACTGGTAGTTTGGACGCTGGCTGCCTGTAGTATGTGAATGTGGTTGTTGATGATCTGAAGAGTGATACAGCATATTCAAACAGGTTAAAAAGGCTAAAGAAAGACTTCGAGAGGCAGGCATGAAGCAGGATGTAGAAACTTTGGGATGCAGAACTGTACATGGCTGAACAGGGGCCTCGAAATCAAGTAGGCCTGATTAAGTGAAAGTCCCTTATGGAAGAAGCTGAAGTAGACACCGGCCAAGTTAAATAAATAACCGCCACAGAGACAATGCAGCTTAATTTAATGAACACAGGAAAAGGCACACACAGACAGCAGGATTTGAGATCTTTGGGAGGATTTAAGAAACAACATAATGAAAAGATGAGGTGTTGCACGGTTTCTGTTGACTTCACCCGTTGAAACTGAAGGAAGACAAGACACAAGCATTGATGGAATTAGGTTTATATCCAGCTGCAGACAAGAGTTCAGGATATGACGAGCTCATAAAGTGTTGTATTCACATTGATAGTTCGCAACAAAATTTATAAACCATGATTGTGTGATGTTTCTGTTAATAAAAATAATTAACAGGCTGTTAGAAACTTCATAGGAATGTCCTGAAGATGATTTTGGGGCTTCAGTGAAAAATGCCTGCAGATGTCATGGTGCAAAAAGGGGGATGAGGCGAAATGAAGGACAGAGAAAAAAAATAGCCTACCTGGAGTTTCAGCTTGGGCCTCCTGTTGTTCAATCCACATGATTTTATATGACAGACAATCCAACATGTCCACACTATTTGGCAGCATATTTAGAAAATGTAAGTAGGTTCAGGAGGCAGGGATTCTTCCCTTGCCTTTATTTTATCTTCAATATCGAGGAGAACCAGTTTGAGATTTCTAAGTTCCCTTAAAAATGTCCTTGAGTGCCTTCCTGGCTATTGTCAGGCGCTTCTTCAGGTTGTTCTAGGTCAGGGGTGTGCAACCTGTGGCTCCAGGGCCACATGTGGCTCTTTAGCCCCACTCCAGTGGTTCCCATGGCTTTGTCCAGTCAGAGAAAAATTGATGATGTAAGCACTGAATCAACAAAAAAAGTAACTACTTAATTAGCAAAAATGAAAAACAATCAGATACAAAGAAGCTATAATGAGCTAACAAAGTAAACAAGAAAACAAACAAGATAAAATAAATATAACTGTATGTTCATTTTCTTGAATATTTTGTTCTTTCTGGGATGTTATTTTGTCAACTTTTGTTCAGTTTTTTTTCATTTTCTGTTAAAAATCTGCATTTTTGTTCCTTTTGTTCTTGACTACTATTTGTTTTTGTTCATTATGGGGGATTACTTTATTCCTTTTTAGTGCGATTTTGTTGCTTATTTTAGTACATTTTGATAATTTGTGTCCCTTTCTGATTATTTTATCCATTTGTTTGGTTTATTTTGTTAAATTTCCTCACTATTCTCTTCATTTCTATTCAAACTAAAACGACAAAGCTCTGTAAGGCCATATTAATTCCACTTGATTTATGGATGCTTATTTATCTGCTTATATAGATAAATTAGCATACATCAATTAAAACAAAAGTAATAGTTTTAGATGTCCTCTACGACGGAAATAACCAAAGATAGTCTTATTTATCCCCGTATGTGTGTTTGGTTGTAATTCGGGTCATAGTTCTCCTGATTTCAGCACCTAAATGTCCTAAAGCATGAGTTCTGCTCTCAGAGGCATGAGGGTGAATCGGAGTGAAGTGGAGCGAACTCCGACAGCCTGAGCAACACTTCAGTCTGCTAAAATGCAACTCCTTGCGCCAATTAAATTTCCAGCGCTCTAGCTCTGTTCTCAGACGCTCTGCATGAACAAACCCATGGGTGGATGTACCGTAATTGCCTTGGTAAGATACAGTATGGTACAGGTGCTGCTGTTGTCCTGAACCTATTCGCTCTCAGCTTTCTTCATTCATCTTGTTCCGCGCATGATCATATTTCCTTTTCGTTCTCCATCGCCACATGTTCTTTTATTGTCATCTTTGCCTTGTCTTTGGGAAGCACTGTGCTTATTTCTCATCAAGCAGCGATGAATGCATTAATTGTAATAAAATCACACATTGCAATCCTGGTTCAATAAATTGTGTTTGCTATTTGATTACCTGTAAATTGAAGTGAGCCAAGGTTCATGGTGTTGTTGTTCTCCTTCTCCCTCTCCTGTTTCATTCTTTCTGCTTGTGTCTCTCCCATTCTCACTCTAATTACTCATCCAGAGGTAGTGGAATAAAGTGACTGACTGTATTATTATCTTGTCTCCTCTCTTTGCGCTGCTTTCTTTGAGTTGACAAGCAGCAAAACAGAAATATCACTACTATATGTGTGTGTGTGTGTGTGTGTGTGTGTGCGCGTGTGGGGGTGTGTGTGCACGTGCGGGGGTGTGTGTGGATGGCTGTAAATGTGGGTGTGTATGTAGGGGTTTCTGCTTTTTTGTTCCTCTCATAAATTTGTCACTGTGTCTTTGTGTGTTGATGGGTTTGTTTATGCCAAAATTTGCAGCAGCTGCATGCGTGTGTGTGCGTTTGCTGCTGCCACCACACTTTGTGTGTGTGTCAAGAAGGTAAAGGCCTGTTCCCTCTTGATTAGTGTCCAGTGAAATAGAAATTTCTGGGCTGTCTCTGCCCATTCACAGTCCTGCTTGTGCGCAAGAGAGTTTTTGTGCGAGAGGGAGGGAGGAGATGAGAGACTCTTACCAGAAAGTATTCCCCCTGGCTCAGTGTCCAGCAGTGAGGTTGAGCAGTTTGCTCCGTTGACATCAAGCAACTAAGGAATGGACATGAAAACATACTTGTTGGCCATTTCTCTGCGTGTGTGCATGCCTGATGTCAGAAGCTTGGAGAGGTAAAGCTGTCCATTCCTGCTGACCCTTTTGGTGAATCCTGTCAGATTCGCTCAGTATAACATGTCCCAAACCTAAAACCCAAACTACACAGACGGCTCTAGTTTCATCATCGTACCAGCATCAGAATTCCAACTGGTCAAAGAAAACATTTTAGGGCACATTCACGCTTACTGTGGTTGGTCTTTCAATTTGACTCAGAGTTGGTGTAAAAGCTTCCTTAGAGTACAGTGTGGGCCAAATATTCAATCTTTGATCCAATCAAGCCAAGGTGTTGGTTCAGGTCATGCACAGTATGTGGACAGTCTGAACTTTTACACCAACCAGAGGAAGCTACTCATGGTTGTAGTCAAAATAAAAGATGAAGACAGAATAAAGGGAGATGGAGGGTAAAATTAAGGCCAATATACAACATCAGACACACACTCATGTATGAGCCAATCAAGGGCCGAGTTGGAGATGCACCACATGTAGATGATGACAGCAGAATTTATTAATCAATGGTTCGATGCCAAGGCTGGCTGGTGGGAGCTTTTTGTGTGGACTTTTCATGTCCTCCCATCTCTCCAGGTACTCTGGCTTCCTCCCGCAACCAAAAACATGCACTTAAGTTAAGTGGTCACTCTAAATTGCCCATAGGTATGACTGTGAACGTGAATGGTTGTGTGTCCCTATGTCAGCCCTGCGACAGATTGGCGACTCAACAAGGGTGTACTCAAGACAGTGTATGATATGGACGATGCTTCACCTCTTGCCCAAAACACTTCTGCAGTTCTGTCAGACAGGTAACCTTTAGAGAGGTCACTCATACAGCAGATATAAAAAGTCTACACACCCCTGTTCAAATGCCAGGTTTTTGTGATGTAAAAAATTGACACCAAGATAAATAATTTCACAATTTTTTGGCTACAAGAATGTCAGGAAACGCCTACTACAACAGCTGAACATTATCTGGGGTTAATCAAAGGTACTTTAAATGGTGACAGGTGTATGCTGACTCCAGTTTAGCATGAGTTTAAATGTAAATGGTTAAATCCAAGCACAGCCACATCCTCAGTTATATTTTTACCAGTTGTTTATTTTTACTTCACCTCCCTGAGAGATTTCAGTTTGTTTTTCAATTGTGTTGTACAGGTTATAGGCCACATTAAAGGAGGAAAAAGTTGTGAAATTATTTATCTTGGTGTCAATTTTTTACATCACAAAAGCCTGGCATTTGAACAGGGGTGTGTAGACCTTTTATATCCACTGTATCTTCAGAATCATTGGGGTCACATTTTAGTTGTTGACCTGCCCCAACATTACTCACTTGAGCTAAGGTTTGGCCTTATGTTGAGCCATTAGGAATGTCAGGACTGCACTGTGGCCAATCTGTTGTGTCATAGCAGACCTAATTTTTTAATAGCAGACCTAATTATTATTATTATATTTAAACAGGAAAGACTTAAAAACAACATAAAAGTTACAGTTAACCGAGCCTGACTACACTGGTTTACAGCAGGTGTGCCTGTTCTGCAGCACATGAAGAATCTCAGATTTCAGGTGGTCATAAAGGACCTCTGTCTGGAGGTATTTCTGCAGGCTAGTACTGGTAAAAGTGCATGAGTCTGTGACTTAGTGGTGCATACACATTTAGCATCGAGTCTGAGAACTAGTGCAGCGAGAGTTTTTGAAGACTGATCATTCCAGATAAAATAATTTTCATAGACATGTTAGATGTTTTAGATAGTTTAGCTTGTTTCCCCATTCTCTTACTGTATGTTAACATCTGTGTACACACATGTAATAATGCATATGACAGTGTGAATTAAAGCTGCATTCACAACGTCACTACTTACTGTATGTAAACACAAAGAGCAGTGTGATGTTTTATCTGGTTAACAGCATGAAGATCCAATTATTCCCTGACATTATTCTCCCCACAGCATCAATTTAGAGTGAAACCAGTAAATAAAGATGAAAATCAAACATGTAAATTCACCACTCCACAGTAGAACATTTTGGTCTCAGTTACAAAGTAGCTTATTTTGTTGCCTCACAGTGAGTCTCCTTAGAGTAAATACTGGCACCAGAAAATGCAGTGTATCTGTTGTGTTTTCACACTGCATGAAGTGCACTGCACTGAAATGCATGAACAAGATAAAACATTAATATAAATAACATGTAACATAATTATGCAATAATGTGCTACTATGCTACAGACACGCTTTTGCACTTTGTTTTAAATCAGGGACTAACAGGAAATTTGTGATGCCTTTTAAATGGCAAAGCAAAGAATGCACACTTAGACTGTACCATTTAAATGTATTTAATTTGTCACCATGAAGAAATACAGACACTTATATTTTACATTCAGAATGTGTTACATATACATTAAAGCCTTTACATTCAGTACTTTATCCATTGCGGTTCCTGCCAAATTTTCTTTAACTGCTCGCCATACTGTACAGTATATGCAGCTATGTAGAGAATCGATTTAGTTTGTTATAAAACAGTATATACAGATTTTAAAGATGAAATTGAATAAAATGAGCAAATTCACAAGCATCCCTTGACTCTGACCTAGACTGGTCAGATATATTGAGTGTAATAAACCTATGGTGCGTCTGTGGCAGAAATAGAATGACTAAAAAGAGACTATGTTTGAAAGAGACTGTGTCGATGAAAGGGCAAATGAAGTGTGAGAGTAAAAATATTAATGTGTGATATTAATAGCAGAGAGTACACTATGTGCTTGTGTTGCTTTATATGTGGAGTATAACATGTGCAGTTTACCAAGCGTGTGCTGCTCACTCCACTTTCCTGCATATATTGTATATCCTTGTATGTGTGTGTAATGGACTAGGCCCTAACATAATTTCACGCTTCAGGATAAAAGTGACTTCTCCATTTAGTCTATTCAAGCAGTTTCTATTTGATGCAGCAAACGAATCTGAACCTCTAAAGGAGATTGTTTTGCACTCACTCACTGACTTATTAAACTGATGGTAATGTACACACACAGGCCCTTCAAGATGTGCTTCAGTTCAGTATTTTTTATGTTTTATAGGAATGCTGTAAAATATCATCCCTACCATGTTCCAGAATGAGAAACAGCTGACCATCCTTAGTATTGTGAATTTCCATTTTTGGGATCAATAAAGTATCTGTCTGTCTGTCTGTCTGTCTATCTATTATATTTAGTGGCAGTGACTAAACCAAACGCTTACACACATTCATCATCATGGTCCCTTTTTTGATCTGCTAGTTCTGGCTCTGCATTGCATTTTTGTAATGTACCTACACTACTTGTTAAAACTTTGGGCACACCTTCTCCTTCAGTGCTTGAATGGCAACAGTGTAATACAGACCTCCACCCACACCCATCTGTAACAGCCATCATAAGGGGCAGCGGTGGCTCAGGAGGTACAGCGGATTGTTGGCGGTTCGAACCCCGTTCCATCCCAGACACCCACCCCACCTCGCCTGTATGAATGTGAATGGATGTTTGGTGGTGGATTGGCAGCCACCTTTCTGTTTTGCAGTCAGTCTGCACAGGCAGCGGTGGTTGCACTTTGGGTGCCTTGAAAAGTGCTATAAGAATCCAATCCATTATTATTAGATTGGTCTTTACTTCTCATTAACGCACACTCTGAACCTTGTTGCTGTGAGATCCTAACTACTGCACCACCACCATTTTCACCATTTTTCATCAAGATCAATACATTTATCACAAAAAGTTAGCAAAATGTTGAAAAACAATCTTTCTTGCAATGTTGAAGAAAGTAATAAAAAAATCTTGGATCCATCCTTTTAACTGGGTTTAAAAGTGAATGGGTTCCTCCTTTGTCCGAGCCCTACCCTCCCACCAAATTATGTGGAAATTGGGTCAGCAGTTTTTGTGTTGCCTGGGTAACAGACAAACCAAGAGACTTGGGTAAAACATAACATCCCTGGTTATTATGTAGTAAACTAAACATGTTAAACTTAACAGAATATGTTGCATATTTCAGATTGAGGAGCCACATTGACAGCCTTGCAAAGTTCTAGCATTCTCTCACCAGATTCACCCAGAACGGTTTTTTGAAATCACAATTGCATCTTCTCCAAATATAATTTGTGGTATTTTGGTTTCTTAATGTGTGTTAGAGTGTCATTTTTGTTTTGCAGAGGAAGGATGGGTACAGAGTTAATAGCCCTGTCAATGCTACTACAACTACTGTACAAATCTGTATTATGTCAAGAAACAGTTAAGTAAAGAGAAAAGACAGTGTCCCTAAGTGCAGTTGCCAAAATCAGCTTTCTGAGGCGCTGTACATTGGCTGTTTCGGAGGCTGGTCATTCTATTAATCTCAACCTCTGCAGCAGAGGTAGCTTCATCACAGCGTTTGATGGTTTTGGCAACACGTTTAAAGTTTTTGAGATTGTTCAGATTGACTTCGGCTTTTTGCCTTTATTAGACGGACACAGTGAAGACAGACAGGAAAGGTGGGAGAAGAGTGTGAGAAGTGTCATGCAGCAAAGGGCCACGGGCTGAATTCAAACCCCGGACTGCTGTGATTCAGCCTGAGCCATGTCAGTATGTATGGTGAGCTACCGAGGCACCCAGCTGATTTGTGCAAAGATGTCATCAAAGTTAAATGTAGCTACATTGGATAATCAATACATAAAACATTTTAGAAACACAGCCAAAATACTTTATCCAAGAATTGTTATGTATTTCTGTGCTGACTGTAAAATAATGCAAAAAGCTTGTAAATTCATGTTTGTGAAATGTGTAATGCACACAAACATTTCACTGTATGATGTGCAAATGCATTCACACACAAATAAATAGAATAAATATCTGGCAGCTATAGTGCCATAAATAGTAGCATAACAGAGGCAGCAGAGAAGACATTCATACTCCTTGCATCACTACATGTAAGAGAAGCAGTAGGAGCAGCAGCAGCAGTGCCTGTCATAGTTGTTTTGTCAAGTAAATCCTCCTCTACATGATGCCTGTGCGCTGTTCAGAAATACTGAGTAGCACTGAGACACTGGAGCTGCAGCACTGCTGTTCTATTGGAGATGTCTCAGTTACATCAGCCTGTTGGTCCACTCTCCGGAGACCAGGCAGCTGTGAGCCTGGGCTGTGGCTAAACGGGATGCTCCCTACGGATGGGTGTACTCACAGAACACAATATCATGGGAAAAGGCATAAGGAAACCGAAGTAGGGACAGAGATACAGCGATAGGGGCAGAGAAAGAAGAGGGGGCTGAGCAGCAGCAGTTGACTTGACAGAAATCTGACAGCTGCCGTGCAAAGACATATTTACAAGGCTATGGGTTGTAAAAAGAAATAATGGTGCTTAACTCCAAGGGAACTGAGGGCTTGATACATTATACAAGAAATACAATGAAAAAGAACAGTCATGAAACAAGTCAAAGGCAAAAAAGAAAGAACTTGTTTGTGTTTAAAATAAGCAAACACTGCCTTTTAGATATTTAGACACACAAACACACAACACATGCGATGCTCACCCACACGTACAGATACTTGGGTGGTGGGTGGATGAAAGGAGTCTCACACAAACACAGCTCCTGTGTCGAATGAGCCGCTCTTATTGTGGAAAAACACAGGGATGTTGGTCTTGGCCGGACAAGAATGTGGGCTTCACTAGTGTGTGTGTGTCTGTGTGTGTGTGTGTCCAGTGAAATTTCATGCAGACATTGCTTCAGTCAGTGCAGACACACCAAATGCATTACAGAATATGCAAAAACAGATGGTAAAACCGCTCATAACAAGTCTAATTGTCTGTTTTATAGTTTGCTTATGGTTTTCCGATCATATTGTTATTCTTTTTTTATTTTTTATGTGCAGGAGCTTTTCCGTTGATCTGACCTGCCTACAGTTATTTCATTGTAGACCTGGTTATCTCATCTGCACACATTTACCTCATTGACTTTCATAGACAGTCTAATCAAATGCTGTGTGCTGTGAAGTGAAATGATGGTCCTGATTTACTTCATTCTCATAGGAGGATTTTTCACTCCTTACAGAGATCCAAATTTGAAAATCACCATCACAAGTGCAAGTGATTTCTAGCCTCAAAATGAGCCATATCATGCATTTTCTGGCATAATATTGAAAGTGTCTGCAGCCTAAAAATGACATAAATGCAGTTGTAAGCTTCAAAATCCCTCATTGCTGTTTCCCTTGCTGACTTCTTTTCCCTTTCCTGAACCTTGGCTGAAAAAAACCTGTTTTGGTCCCCACCCCTTGTTCTCAGCGATAGCACAGTCAGACCCATGAGCGTTTAGACTTCAGGCTGGGGTCATTGACAGGAGTCATGACGTCACATCTGAGGAAGAAGGCAAATGGCGGGTTTTCAGGCAGATTAGCTTGACTGCATTAGAAAAGCTCTGTGCACTGTCCTTTAACTGATTGATTTGATATTGCAACATTATTTTAGGGCCCATGAACATGTGTGATTATGTTAAAAGCACAGAAACTTGATTTTTTATGATATGTCTCCTTTAAGGTTATTATGAGCCCTGTTAATGGTACCCTAAAACTCCAATAGCCTTCCTGGAGTCCACTTCAAAATACATCACCAGAATAATATCTGCAAATCATATATGTCTTATATAGATGTAATTGCAAACATTCAAGCAGAATATGCTATTTATATGATACCTATATATTTGGAATAATAAGGAGTACCAGTGTCCACGTAAGCATAGTCAATAACTGTGATTAGATTCCATCTCTACCCCTTAAATCCCTCTAAATCTTACACACTGGACCGTAACATTATCATACTACAAAGAATAAAATAATTTCAATTGTTGCTTTGCAGATTTCTTGTTTTTTTTTTTTACCTTTGAACTCTACATTTACACATTGTGAAGAATTGTGAGAGATGACATCAAGAGTGAGATAAATAGCATAAACACAGTTCAACCTAAGGAATTCAAGAAAACACTAATGCATATGTGCATTAGTTACATGAGTCGAGTACATATACATGTACATATTAGAATTGTCTTACTTTCACATCTACATTTTGTTTTGATGCTGGCTACATTGCTTTTAGATGAATTTGGCTTATACTCATCATTTTACACATAAAAAATGGACACAGTAAGAATGTTTTTTGGTTGTTTGGGAATTGAATAGTGTCAGAGAAATCAGCATGGCTGTTTTAAGCATCAGGTTTAAAGGAAGAGGCGTGTCATTTTTCTTATTTCTATTTTATTCTACACTGCCTTGCCAAAACAAAGTCCTGACCAAAAAAAAAAAAAGGTCACACACTCCAGTAATCCAGTATTTCGCTGGACCACCTTTAGCTTTGATTACAGCACGCATTTGCTGTGGCATTGTTTCGATAAGCTTCTGCAGTTTCACAAGATTTATTTCCATCCAGTGTTGCATTAATTTTTCATCAAGATCTTGCACTGATGATGGTAGAGTCTGACCA
>JAQQAE010002198.1:0-22937 GCA_029823295.1 Pseudamia nigra
GGTCCTACCTGTGCATTGTTTATGAGCGTTCCTGCTGATCATGTCCATCCCTTTATGACCACAGTGGATGATTAATAGGAGGCCCATCCCTGTACTAGACAGGTGTACCTAATAAAGTGACCAGTGAGCATGTGTTTTTGATGATCATACCTTTCTGCATTTGTTCAGATATCTTTCATGTGTTACATGCTGATGGTGTGTGTTTTGGTGGCTGTTGTGTGCAGGATGTCGGAGTACCAGCAGCAAATCAACAGTCTAGAAGGCGACTGCAGAGACCTGAAGAACTGCCTACAGGTAAGATCCCACCCCAACCAGTCAGCTCACAGCCTGTCGCTCCTGAGGGTCAGTGATGAACAGTAAAAGGTCTGATTACCCAAAATCCCCCCCCCTCAGCCACCCTCTAGCTCCCAGCAGCCCCACCTGCTCTCTGTTCCCAGCATGCACCAGTGAAGCAACGCTGGGCTCCGAAGGGCTGCTGACAGACAGGATGTGACATCACAGCGTGGGCTTGTACAGAGATCCTATAGGCTCACAGTGATCACAGCACATCCGACATGACCAATCAGCTCGGAGCATCGGGGTCAGGTGGGGAGGGGAATGGGACATGATCTTAAGTTTTCAAGCTGAGACCTTCAGTCTGAACCCAGGGCAAAAAAATAACAACCCGAAAAACATATTTACTTGGAAGTCCTGTTTAAATTATTTCTGACAAGATGCATCGAAACCACAAAATCCTGAGCTTTAACTAAGACAACACAATCTAGAAAAAACAAATTTTCACAATTTGTGGCCAGTGAGAAGATTTTTCATTGACTGGTTTAGTTGGCA
Organism: Pseudamia nigra; assembly: GCA_029823295.1. NCBI lineage: Eukaryota > Metazoa > Chordata > Actinopteri > Kurtiformes > Apogonidae > Pseudamia > Pseudamia nigra. The sequence goes on from JAQQAE010002198.1 coordinate 829, forward strand.
GGCAATGTGCACACGTGGGTTTTTTTTTTTTTTCTAACGGGCTTGCACAAGAAACATTTACAAGGTCATGGTTTTTCCCTTTCGGCTCTAAAAGATGAACAAATTAACCAACAATTAACATCAAAACCAACAAATAATTAAATAATAAAAAATCTGCACAGACTGATTAAAAATAAATGAAAGAATCATAGAAATTGGATAAAGAAAATTAGCAACGTGCTAAAAGTATACTGCAATATGAAACAAAAAATTAAGAAAATTTTTAAATGATAAACCACATTGTCGTCACTGATTGGTCTGTCTCTCATCCCATTGGTTAGTTTTTGTCTACTTCTTGGTTTCCTTTCTGCAGGATCTGGAACGAGCCAATCAGACGCTGAAGGACGAGTATGACGCCCTGCAGATCACCTTCAGCGCTCTGGAGGAAAAACTGAGAAAAACCACCGAGGACAACCAGGAGCTGGTGTCCCGATGGATGGCTGAGAAGGCTCAGGAGGCCAACAGGCTGAATGCCGAGAACGAGAAGGACAGCAGGTAAGAGGAGGACGAGGAAGGCGGCAGGTCGGGAAGACGAGGATAGAGACGAGGGGGGGTTGGGTGGACGGCAGGGAAAGATGAGGTAAGGGAAGGACTAGGGAAAGTGAGGGCGAGGAGGATGGCAGGGAAATACAAGGGGGAGGCGGCTAAGCTCAGACATCTGCTTTCCATTTGACTGTTGCAGACGCAGACAAGCAAAGCTGCAGAAGGAGCTGGCCGACGCAGCCAAAGAGCCTCTGCCCATCGACCCGTCAGTACCTGTTTCTACATTTACATCTGTTTTTCTGCTGGTTTGACACAGCTCAAACTCACGGCTCCATTCCTCCTCAGGGATGATGACATCGAGGTCCTGGCTGAGGATTCTGGGAAAGGGGGTGGGGAGACCTCACCGAACCGGCCACTCAGTAGGACCCCCAGGTGAGACTGACACGTGATGTGCCCCACGACACCTGAAAACACATGTAGAATGACTTAAAAAAATGCTAACCCAGTAGTTCTCACTCTTCCACTTTAACAAATATCTAGTAATTTGGGTTAATTTCAGGATGTAAATTTAGAATAAGTCTACATTTCTGACTCTTCCACAAACAAGGTGAGATGTTGTCGTATCAGGCAAAGGGGATGATTTTAACAATCAACATTGACAGTGTTAACAAGGCTACGACACACATTTTACCAAATACCGAACTGTTAGACCTAGTATTTATGACAACCTTGAAAGTCAATTATTTCAGTTAAACGGTGTGTAATGGCCAGTGTTTTGTCCCACATCACCTGAACACAGCATAATCTGAGGTTTGAAAGGGATATTAATATGAGGTATTTATGACTGCTGACATGTGGCTGATTAGACAGCATGATGTGTGCCTTAGGGTGGACACCATGAAAGGAAATGTCGAGGAATATTTTTCTTGATTGTGTGATAAGTCGATTAGTCAACTGTGGTGACAGGTCTAACTGCTATGTCCAGGCCATTGACCTCTCTGACCACCATCAGGAACTCATTCACATTTGTACATTTAGGCAAAGTAGATGAAATGTCTTGCCCAGGCACATGGCAATGACTGGGATTGAGTGTGGTTCGACCCTCCAACCCTGTGATTATTGGATGACCCACTCAGGCCCGGTTAGCACTTGGAATGGAGACCACCTGGGAATACCAATGGCTGGAATGTTGGCTTACACCTAGATCAAAATCCTATCCAACTTCAGGCTAATGAGGGCCAATAGGCAAGCAATATTTCTGCCACACCCACGCCCTATGGTGCATTTCTCTGTGATTGGCTATGCCTGGTGTGGGTGATTCCATTCCGCTGTGGGGTTGAACAGTGTCTAGTTTTTCATAGTGTAGAGTCACAATGATGCACATCCCAATTGTTTTGGCACTGCAAAAACGTGATGAACGGGTTTACAGGGTTCAGATTTGGAGTTCACATAGTTCATAATCTCCTGCAAAACCCATAAGAAGTGGTGTCTTTTTGGTAAGAACGTGACATACAAACGTTACCTGTTTTCATGTCTTGGTCCACGAACAATGTGTTATTTTGTCCAGCTGAATGTGACACTTGTGGAAAGTGCAGTGCATGGCATCAAACAAAATTATGGCCAAATGTAGTGCAAATTTGTGAGCAAGGAATCCCCTTTCGACCCTGCCGTCGCCCCAAGTCAGCTGGGATAGGCTCCAGCATCCAGCCCTCCATGGCATGAGTTTGACACCTGTGGTCTAGAGGAAGACCAAAGAGGAGATTTATGGATGTGGTGAAGGGGTACATGAAGGTAGTTGGTGTGAGAGAAGAAGATGCAGAGGATGGGGTGAGATGGAGGCAGATGATTGGTTGTGGCGACCCCTGAAGGGAACAGCCCAAAGGAAAAGAAGAAGTTCTTGTTCCAAACAGCAGCGCCACCTGTCCCAAAAGTTGACAGGATTGATATATTTAAGTGGTTCATAACTGTGGCAACTTTCAAGTAAATTGGTCTAGAGACTTTCATCTGCAACGGTCTTCAAAGTTCCTGGACCCAAACTAACCCAACTTGCACATAGGTCATCAGGGTAGGGGGAGGATTACTATAGCAACCACCACCTAATTTACATATTAACTACTGTCAGAGCATTAGCAAAAACTAAAAACCTATTTTGACAGATTGTACCAAAACTACTGTAGCTAGAGGCACTAAATGTCAATATGTGATGGATTTAGGCTCCAGGACACCCCTCATTCATCATATGACCTTGACTTTGACCTTGAAGATCAGTAGGTTCCGACATTGTTTTTTGACCTACTTACATTTCTGTCTATGTAGTACAGTTGTAAATGTTGTGTATCCCTAGGTTATTAACTATGCTGACACCAAATCTGCTGTGACCTTGAAGGAAAAATGTCAAGGTTACAGGCAATTTGAAAACGAGTGGGGGGGGAGGTGCTGCTGCTCTGCCCTGCCCTCCACTATACAGGCATCTCTGTAGTTTTTCTAAGTTCCATTGGTCAAAACCAGAAGGGGTGGGACTTTCTATGGGTTACAAAGGTGTGTCACAAGTCACAGTCATACTAATACTTATTCATATGTTTGTTTTAGTAAGAAGATCTCTCAGCCGCCCCCTGGAGGCCTCCTGGACTCCATCTCCAACATATTTGGGTGAGTCTTGGTCTGTGTGTCCACGTCTCTGTCTGTCCATCTGTCTGTGTGTTTACTGTCCATCTGTCTGTGTGTCTGCAGCGTGTCTGAGTGTATTCAGCCTGGACTCCTTCCTCCACACTCCAGGTGAAGGACTGTGTGTGTTCACCTGTTTGCACTGTCAGCAGTTTGATTGAATACCTGTTGGACACTACAACAGGGCTTCACAAAAAAAAAATCAAACTGACACAGAGTTAAAATATTGATAAGAGAACTCATGCTGTAATTGGATCCTTTAATTGAACTCCTACACACAACGTTAAATTTGCATTTCTTTGCTTTTAACATACTCTAGACCATCGGATCACATTGGTGCATTATTTTGGTTTTCAATTCACAGGTGTGTGTTGTCACCAGTTATTTTGTGCTTTGATCATGTCTGCAGAGGAAGGGTGGAAACGGAGTCAGTAGCTGTAATGGTACTACTGTAAAGTCCACAATGTGGCAAGAAACTCTTATGTAAAGAGAATTGGCAGAGTCAGAAAATGACCTTGTACAACACGGACAGAGTTTGATGGTTTTGTTGACTGCAGTTTTCTTAAGGTAGTTGAATTTACCACAAGAGTTTAATAATCTGGCAGCCATAGCAGCACACACCCTGGGAGAATCCTAGGAAAGTGTCTGGAGGAAACCTGTGTGGAGATGCTGCAAACTCCACACACAGTCTCTGTACTGACCCTGAGATTTGAACTCAGACCTACTCGATGTGAGGTGTCTGTGCTAACCACTACACCACCATGTTGCCCTTGAAGAGACTTTCAGTGTTGTTGAGACCAGAAACTTTCCACAGGAATAAACCTGGAGTTTACAATTTAAAGGTCAGCCTTTAACGGGGATTTTAAATAGAGGTTGACTGATTATCGGTGCCAATATTTGGAATTTCGACGTATATTGGTATCTGTGTTTTTTAAATCCGATGGGCCAATATCAAGAAATCAATTTTAAAAACTGGGTTATTTTGACTAGAATGGTCTCCAAAATATTTCACCATTGACATACAGAAAACAACCTGCAGGGGGCAGAAGTCACCTGTGAATTGAAAACCGTCTCAGGTTTGTCTACCTGGTGGATCTGATGACGCTAAATGTGTTGACAATCTAAAATATTCTTTTTTGTTCACTCCATAATTCCGTACGTGTTATTTCCGTACGTGGATGTCTTCAGTATGAATGGAGGAGGTGTGTCCAGACTTTTGACTGGTGGTGTACACCTGCTTTAGTGTCGGTGGGTCGTTCTGATCCGGGTTCAGGCCTGAGCTGCTGACAATGCAAACACACGGTGATGTTTTGGAGTGAAGTGGTTTTGACGATCAGCACTCAAACAGTAATGCCAATAGGTATTTGTGTGGTTGAGAAGGTCATGATCTTTGACCTCTCACCCTTAATGACCCTTAGAACCAATCGGCTGCATGCTGCATGTTGAACACAGATACCTGTGGCGGTCTGACATTACTGGATGTAAAGTCAGATCTGTGAGTGTGTGTGTGTGATCAGTGTGTTAAGGAACATAAATCATACATGATACAAGTCCGGAGTGAAACACACACCCCTCATTCCAGTGAAGTTGGGACATTGAGTAACATGTAAATAAAAACATTTTGAAATCTCATAAACCCATATTTTGTCCCAGTGGAACATAAACAACATGTCAGATGTAGAAACTGAGACATTTTAATATTTAATGGAAAATAGTAGATCAATTGGAATTCGATGGCAGCAACACAGCTCAGAAAAGTTGGAACAGGGGCAGCAAAAGGCACAAATAAAAACCAACAGGAGTATTTGACACTAAGTAGGTTAACTGGTAACATGACTGGGTAGAAAAGCCTTTAGTTGGTCCTGTTCCAATTTTTTTTAAGATGTGAAATGGTAAAATGACTGTTTCAACATCTGATATGTTGTTTTTGTAATCCATCCATCATCTTCCACTTATCTGGGCCAGGATCTCAGGGGGCAGCAGCCCAAGCAGGGATGCCTAGAACTTCCCTCTCCTCAGCCCCCTCCTCCAGCTCCTCTGGTGGGGTCCCCCAGGCATTCCCAGGCCAGCCAAGAGACATAGTCCCTTGAGTGTGTCCTGGGTCTGCCTCAGGGCCTCCTCCCAGTTGGAGCTAGTTTTGACAACCAGGGATCCACCCAGGCCCCCACCTTCAGCTGCCACCCAAACCACACAGCACCGGACCCTCCTGCAGGTGGTGGGCCCACAGGAAGACATGGTCATAAGGGTCTTCTGAATTGCTCTTAGTCTGACCTGTCACATAAGACCTGTTTGCCTTGGGAGACCCTATCAGGAGTGAATTGCCCCCTGAGAGCATAGCTCCTAGGATCACACAAACCCCTTCATCATGATAAGGTGGAGATTTAAGGAGGGGGTTGTTTATGTTTTGTGTACATTTTACACAATGTCCCAACTTCACTGGAACTGAGGGTGTAAAAATGCATCTAGAAATCATAAATCTACATCATAACCCTAATTTAACCCAACAGAACAATGATCTGTATATGGTGTGTTTAGGAGAAGTGACTGAAGGAAATTATAGTGAAATTTGTTTCAGTGATGGCCTTGATGAATTGAACTTAAAATACCATGTGGTGCAGCTGTGATTCACCTGAAATGATGAATCTCCAGAAGACCTCCACAATGACATCAATATGATTGTTGAAAAGCAGCAATTATCTTCAGTGAAATAAAGGCAGCTGTAGAGACATGTGCATTTTAAACACTATAACACCGCAATGAATGGCAGTTGGAGAGGAATCTGATACCTGTTCACTGGATCTGCTGAGGATTATCACACATGTTGAGTTTATGAAATCAATCACGTTTTTGTAGACGTGAATGATAAAATGAAAAATATCGCTATATGTTGTGATGCAAATATTTTCATGTTTTATTTCGTTTGTAGGCTTTAAACACTTCCACTAAATGTCTGTTTTTCTTTTGTTGAAAGCGACGTAACAGGCCTCAGCGACAAAAGATGCAAAAAGACAAATACAGCGGTATCTCGGATAAAGAATTTAATCCGTTCTGACGTCACATTCAGTATCCGATGATTCGTTATCCGAATGGACTTTTTCCATAGGAATACATGTAAAACCAATTAATCCATTCTGGACCCACGACAAACTCCCATATAAAGTATGTATTACACACCCCTACCTGCACATTTATTCATCATTATTATTATTTGAAAAGGAAGTTATGTTAATTATCTGAAACGCAATGCATGAAATTGGTTCTAAAAATGATTTGGAATGTATTCTTACCTTGGCTTTGACTTGGTAGTGTGTCCGTTGAAACTGCACACGTCCATAACTGTAAACATAATTGTAAACACAACTCCACCACGCCGCTGCCCGCGGGACGACAGCAGGCGGGCCGCGACGCCGCTGCCCGATGGCTTCAACGATGGTACAGTATCACGAGCGATTTCCTTCTCTTTGATCCAAAACAGCAGTAGCCTCTCCATAACACAAGCTAATGGCTGTTAGCTGCTAGCCTCTGTTAGCTTGGCTAACGGCTGTTAGCTTCTGGGTCTTTCACGTCCGGAAGTGCCTACAGGCTAACGCTATTAACTGTTTGCCTGTGTTAGCTTGGCTAACAGCTGTTAGCTTCGCCAAGACCCGGAACCTCGTTGTCCAAGTGAAATTTTTTGCAGTTTTTTTCTTCGGTATGCGAATTTTTCGTTGTGAGAAGAGTTTGTTGTCCGAGATACTACTATGAACAAAATGTGAGACAAAAGAACAATGTTTATTGTGGTAAAAACACCATTGGGAATCTGTAGCTCACCATCGCCCCCAGGTGTCTGTAGTTTGTGTTACCGGGGCTTTTCTTGTGACACTGCTCTTCATTCAGCAGGCGTCGAAACACCAACTCCTTCAGCACATCACCGGAAAACACGGAGACGCCGTCGGGAGTGTGCGCCGAGGTCCGCGTCCCGACCACGGCGCTGCACGTCTTTGTAAGTACCCGCATCAGTCGGCTGCAGGACGAATCTGAGGCTTTTTTGATTGTCCAATGAGCTGTACAATTTCATCTGGTGGAGATAAATCCACACGGACGCATTAGGAGGATTTATTTATTCATAACAATCTGTTTTTGTTCATTTGATTATGTTACTCGTTTTTGTCCATTTCTTTGAGCATTTCGTGGGTTCTCTCGCGTTCAGTACATTTTTTTTTTTTTATCACTGTTAATTCTGCTTATGTTCGCTCATTTTGATCATAATTTCGAGCTTTAAAGTTATTTTGGTGTTTTGTTCATTTAGGTGACATTTTGATAATTTCTTCATTTCAGGTTTTTTTTTTTTTTTCAATTGTGCTGTTTATTTCAGCATTTGTTTTATTTGCTTCTAGTTCATTTTGGAAATGATTACAGTATGTGTTAGGCTTTTATATTCAATGAAAACTGTTGTGTGAATATATCTAACTGGTTTAGACTCTATACCGAACAAGGACTGGGAAAACTGGAAATTAATTCAACCATAGCTCAGTCATCGTGTAAAGTTTGAACAGTGACTGGTTATGGGTTTTATTTTGTGAAGTACTTTGAAGCCTTTACAAACTATTTACGCGTCCAGAGACAATCATTGATTATGATTGGTGCTATACAAATGAAATTGAATTATATTGAACTCAATTGAAACTTTGTTCTGACAAATGCCGACATGCAGACCCACACTATACCACGTGTTCAAATTGGCAGCGCTAAGGCCACCACATTTAAAGTTTTATGACCCTGTGGCCTTGACTTTTCATCTTTTGACTCCCAAAATATAGACAGAGGTTCCAAGGTGAACCAGGATGCAAGTTTGGTGAACCTAGCCTCTGTTTTTTGTAGCTGGAACTCGGAAAGATGGAACTGTTATGGCCTCACAACCTTGACCTTCAACCTTTTGATTCCAAAATTCTAGCCATGGGTACTAGTCCCAAGATCACCCTGTATGATAAAATTGGTAAACAGAGTTTCATTTGATTTTGAGTTGGAGCAATGGAAGGACAAACTTTTATGACTTAAGGACCTTGACTTTTCATCGTGCATTTAACGTCCGTTGGACCCTTGTCAGGGTGTTGGATGGTTTGCTGGTATCTCGCAGTCTCTGTCTCCATGCATCCCTGTCATCAGCCATGTTCATGGAGAGATTCCAGGCATGCAGATCTTCCTTGATCGTTTCATTCCACGACTTTCTGGGTCTTCCTCTAGGTTTGCGACCTTCAACTTGAAGCAGCTGACATTTGTTGATCCAAGATGTGCTTCTATGAACATGGCCTGCCCAGCGTAGTCGGTTTTGGCATTTTGACTTTTGACCTCTAAAAACAAGGTGAACCTGGATGCCAGGTTTGGTGAACCCAGCTCCTGTGTTTTTGTAATTGGAGCTCGGCATGTTGCGATAGTCAGTTATTTGACTTATCGAACAAGCAGTGAAAACTATCATGCTAATTTAGGTGTGCATATTTATATGAGAGAAACTACGCTGAGTGTGTTCTTGCAGCTCGCTCTCCTCTTCTGTGTCTGTGACTGACCAAAAGAAGAGGCAGGTGAAGGGTAGTTTCTCTCTCTCGACAACACACACAGGGGAAGGGGATGGCGGCGATGCAGTAGTCCAGTAGACGAGCATGGAGCTGGCTCGCTCCCGCTACCCGAACTGCTCCAGTAGACAAGTATTTTTTTTATTGAACCTACAGGTGATCCCATTGAGACCCAAAGTCCCATTACAAGAAAGTACCTGTTTCAGACATGAAATAATTACTGCAACATGAACAACAATGAATTAATCTACAGTGGTCACATGTTTACACAAAACATACTAAAAACACATACATGATCCCAAGGAGTATAGCTCTTGTCACAAACACTACAAATGAAAATCATGTTTTGAAATGATTAAAAATGACAGTACTTTAAAACTAGCACGGTAATATTCCATCCATTCATCTTCACTGCTTTTCCGGGGAATCGGGTTGTGTGGACAGCAGCTTGAGCAGGGCCCAGACTTCTCTCTCCCCGGCTACTTTGTCCAGCTCGTCTGAGGGGGACTCCGAGGCGTTCCCAGGCCAGCCGCGAGACATGGTGCCTCCAGCATGTCCCGGGTCTTCCCTGGGGTCTCGTGCCAGAAATATTGTCAATCCCAATCATTTATACAGCAATATATCGAGTAACAAAAGTTGTGGTGATGGGCCTAGTTGTACCACGGGCAGAGGGAACTTGACCTTCTGGTTCTGAATATGTAGCCACAGGTACTAGTCCCAAGTTAAGCCTGTAAGATCCAACTGGTGAACCTAGCTTCATTTGTTTGAGTTTGAGTATGTGGGCACTGACCACGCTGCCCATGCCTCACCTCCATCAGTGTGGGTAATGACATGTTACTTGCATGTAAAACCTGTGTCCAGGATGCCCATGATGGTGAAGTCAATGCTGTTCGGTTCAGCCCCGGCTCGCGACTCCTCGCTACAGGAGGGATGGACCGGCGGGTGAAGCTGTGGGAAGTAATTTCCGGTGAGATCATAATGATTTTTTTTTTTTTTTTTTGCCCTTAAACATTCTGAAACCATTTGGACTGAAATGTAAAAAGGCTGAATGTTAAACTCTTTTTACATTGTTGTTCTTACTGTTTGTCTCAGGTCGCTGTGAACCTAAAGGAGCTCTGACCGGCAGTAACGCTGGAATCACCAGCATAGAGTTTGACAGTGCTGTACGTCTCCACCAAGCCTCCTCACACTTCAATCCTGATAAAAGAAGGCGGCCCAACATAAAGTCTAATCATAAATCGTGTGTCTTTTTGTCAGGGCTCGTACCTGCTAGCAGCTTCGAACGATTTCGCCAGTCGGATCTGGACAGTAGACGACTACAGACTAAGGGTGAGTCGCCGTCTTGGTTTTGATGCGACATGATTGACAAAAATGAGCAAAAATACAGAAAATTTCAACAGCACAAACAAATATATCAAAATGTAGAGAACGACCAGAATGATCAAAATGATGGAAAAACATATCTACTTAACACACTTTGGAGCCACTGCTCTATTTTTTTTTTTTTTTTTTTAAAGTAGTAGTATTAGTACCGGTCCCAAGAGTTCACCATATAAACCTGTCACTTGAAAATTGGTAGGTTTGAGATCTGATAACTATGATCAGTTTCAGCGTAATTGGTTCAGATAATTTCAAGTCATTGCTTCTTTTCTTGAAATAATCAATAGCGCCACCTATCCCAAAGGTTTGTAGGTTGTAGATCTTTAAGTCACCAATAAACATAACAAGTTTCAAGTAAACTGGTCCGTTCATTCTCAAGTTTGGTGTTACCACATCAGGTACGAGGACATGGGATTTTAAAAACAAACATCCACAGTCTTCAGCATTAATCATCAGTAAACCAACAAAAATGAGTAGAATTGTCAGAACAATAAACAAAATTAGAAAAACATTTTACAAGACATCAATAAAATCTACAGAAAATTCATCTTAAATCCTTCTAACCTGGAGGTGATTTTGGTTAAATGTACAGCTGTGACTTGTTAAACGTCGGTGTTTGAAGCAGCCGGTCTGTGATGTGATGTAAAAGGTCTGAGCTCAGAGCTCCGCCCCCAGCCACTGTCCGGCTCCCAGCAGCCCCTGCTCTGTGCTCCCAGCATGCAGCAGTGAAGCAGTGCTGGCCCGCAGGCTGCTGACAGGCAGGAAGTGACATCACAGCGTGGGCCTGTACAGAGCTCCTATAGGCTCACAGTGATTGCAACATCCAACACCACCATTCAGCAAGGAGTGTCAGGCTGAGAGGGCGGAGCCTGTGCGGTGACCTCACTGCTTTCCTGAGACCGGAAGGAAACAGCAGGATTTCAAAATACAGGTCTCGGTAGGAAAACACAAGCCTGCCTTTAGTTTCGGTTTGGAGGTAAATATTTCATGGAATTCAATCATTTTTAATATTTTATTTCCAGGATTTTCCACAAAACGTCATGTCCAGAACTATTTATCCGTTTATAAGTCGGTGTCAGAGTTTGTTGGTGATCTCCGCCTCCAGATGATTCCTACACTTAATTCCGGGTTTATGTCTCTACAGAATTTAAACCCACTCCTCTTCGGCGAAGATCTCCAGGTGTTTGAGGTTGAGTGGCTCTTGGTCATCACATGCATCTAAAGCTCCGCCCACAGATTCTCAGGTAGATTTAGGTGTGGACTCCAGCTCAGTCTGTCCACAACATTCATGTCAGTGTCCAGGAAACACTTATGGACCATTACAGTTTGGGTTGTTACCTTCATGCCATCGGCCCTTCATGTCACCTTCATCGGTCCGAGGCCAAACAAGGGCTTGTTTATCTCCCGACTGACGTTTTCTCCCAGGAACTTGCTGTACGGTTCTTTTTTCATGTCTGCTACTTTTACCATTCATCACCTTCAAGTCCATTCTGTAGGATTTGTGCAACACAGCGACCAGTATGTCGGTTCAGACATTCCAATGGATGTTGAATAATGTGGGACTTCCTGGATGCTGACCTGGAGACACAAGGGTCCACACCTAAGTCTACCTGAGAATCTGTGGGCAGAGCTTCAGACCCGTGTGATGACCAGCAACCCTCCAACCTCAATGACCTGGAGGCCTTCACTGAAGAGACATGAAGAAGCCTGGAATTACGAACGGGAACAAGAACACTTTGGACCATTTTGTCCAGATTGGTTGGGAAGTGAACATGAAAATAACTGACAGTCAGTGAAATGTGTTGGTATAATTTTCATACGATAATTACCACCTGTGAGATTATATTAATGGACCTGAAAGTGATGAACAATCCCTGCATTAATGTAGTGTTTGCTTCTTTTGTCATGGTCTGGTTCTCAGACAGTGACATGTTTTCTTTTGGGTTTGTTTGTGTTCATTTCCCCAGCACACGCTGACGGGTCACAGCGGGAAGGTTCTGTCCGCTCGCTTCCTATTGGACAACGCCCGCATTGTCTCTGGGAGCTACGACCGAACGCTCAAATTGTGGGACCTTCGTAGTAAAGTCTGTAAGTCACCTGTCCATTGGTTTCCACCGAGGTTTGCCATTTGTGTCTGTGGCTGGTTCCTTAGCACTGACGTTGTGTCTACTGGGTCTCCGGTGCAGGTATGAAGACGGTTTTTGCAGGATCCAGCTGTAACGACATCGTCTGCACTGAACAGTGTGTCATGAGTGGACACTTCGACAAGAAAGTCCGCTTCTGGGACATCAGGTGAGCAGCTGGTTTCCTCAGAGTGTCTCCAGGCGCCGTCGCCCTCTCGCGCCGTCTCTCTACATGTCCTCTGGCTGTTGTGGTGGTCTTCTAATAAATGGCATTGAATCTGGTTGGCGTCCTGTTGTCTTTCAGAGCGGAGAGCATTGTACAGGAGCTGGAGCTGCTCGGCCGAGTCACGTCTCTGGACCTCAACCACGACCGGACTGAGCTGCTCACCTGCTCCAGAGACGACCTCCTGAAGATCATCGACCTGCGAACCAACGCTATCCGACAGACCTTCAGGTACGCCAGCTGACCCCACACCTCACTTTATTTAACCCAATCACAGACCACTCACAATGGACTCTGTGTTCACAGTGCCCAGGGCTTCAAGTGTGGAGCCGACTGGACCCGGGTCACCTTCAGGTCAGTCCTCAACCAGAACCACATTCAACCAGAAACTCGCACAACCAGAACCTCATTCAACAAATATTTAAACATCCAGACAAATATCTATATTGTTCATAAATTACAACAAAAATTAAGAAATTGATAAAGTGGATAAAACACTCAAAATGAACCAAAGCAGCAAAATAATCAATACCGTATTTAACGTACTATACGTCGTTCTTGAGTTTAAGTCGCACAAGCCAAAAATAATGCATAATGAAGAAGAAAAAAACCGTGTATAAGTCACACTGGACTATAGGTCGCATTTTTTTGGGGGAAATTTATTTTACAAAATCCGACATCAAGAACAGACATTTCATCTTGAAAGGCAAGTTATAGTAATAGAATAGAGAACAGGCCGAATATGTGTCTCATATGTTAACGTAATATATTAAGTTATTCACATAAGTATAGCATAAAGAACATAACAAGATCATAATACTCACAATCTCACTCCTAATCGCTAAATTCTTGAAATTTTTCATAGTCTGTGTTGCTTCTGAACAACTCCGCCAACTCCGGAGGTAGACGACATGTCGCTTTGTCCTCTGCGTGGCTGTCATCAGACTCCGCATCAGTTCCATTTCTAATTGTTCCGGGAATCTTGACAGGATGGTTCCTTGTCGATCCATCCGATGACTTGTAGGAAAGTCGCATGGCGCATCCTCCTGGTTACCGTGAGGATGCGCCATGTGTGAGGTTACCGTCTCTCCATCATCCACTGCTCCCACTGGTGATACAAAACTGCCTTAAAGCTGTGGTTCAGAGATGTCAAGTGGCTGGAGGACTTTGGTTAAAGCCTCCAGGGATGATGGCAGGTACGGTTGTTACCGGTAACGTTTACATTTTAAATCGTCAGTGATAAAGGTGCGGCAGATGCAGGTACACAAGCCTACAGGTCCGTCTGTTGGTGTGAAAACAACAAACACGTGAAATATTTTAATACACAAGTCGCTCTTGTTTATATGTCGCATCCCTAGCCAGACTATGAAAAAGTGTGACTTGTACCGTATTTTCCAGACTATATCAGTTCCTGATAAAATCATTGTTTTTAATGTTTTTATTTTTTTAGTAGTTCTACTCATTAACTTTCTGTTCTTTTGACTTCTGATGATTTTGCATGTTTTGTTCATTAATTGTCTCCATATTTTGATTTTTCTCCTACATTTTCCTTATTTGCTTAAATCTCGTCTTTTGTTAATTCATTACTTGAGTTTTATTTCTCATTATTTTTGATTCGTTGTGTTCATGGATTTATGTGTTTTCAGTCCGGATGGTAGTTACGTGTCTGGAGGATCTGCTGACGGAGTGTTGTACGTCTGGAACGTCCTGACTGGGAAGCTGGACCGAACTCTGGACCGGAACCACAAGTAAGACCCTCCACAGACCAGACCAGCTGGTCAAAAGTCTGGACCATAGTGTGTGTATATAACTGGACAAAGTGACCATGACGTCACCCATTGGTGTGTGAAGGGTCGTTTTGAGGTCAATCAGGCCGTCACTTCCTGGACGGCATATTGGAGCCAAAAAGAGGATGTGACCATATTTGGACAAACGGCAGCGGGGCTAGCGAAGCGTTCATGCCAGGGGACTCATGGGAAGCTAATATTGGCCACTAGCTTACGGATACAGTAAAACTTGACCACGCAGTATCAAACAGTCATTAAGTTGTTGTTAGTGTAAACACTTACCCCCAGTTGCAGTCGAGTGTATGTCATGTACAACTATGAGCATATTGAAGACATGAAGGTCCAAATCGGTCCAACTTCACTAGTGACCTGTTACTATAGCGACACATCAATCAAACCCCAGCACAGCAGTGATTTGTTGGATTGTTTGTTGTAATATCTTAATAACGCAGCAAAAAGTTAGATGGACCATCACATTGCTTATTAAAGGATCCAAATAAAACATTTGAGACCATGATGACTCATGAAAAAAAATATATTCACTTAGTATTTTCAGATAGAATCACATGTATCTATGGGAAAAAAAGCTTTTTGGAGCCGGACGATTGGTTCCCCAGTGGCCAAGCGGTGGAATTACAACTAGGGCTGTCAAACGATTAAAAATTTTAATCTGATTAATGACAGGGTCACTGTGGATTAATTTCGATTAATACCCATTTGTTTTTCATTTTGTGGGAGCAAAAACACTCATGATAGAAGGTGATATCGACACTCGACTAAAATGACGTATTTTACATTAAAATTTGTATTTTTTTTCTAATTTGAAGTTGTGTAACTAAAGTAAATTCCACCTCCTTTGTAGAATTTAACAGAACCTCTGTAATGTTCTGCTGACGATGTTTTTTGTGTTTTTACACTTAGTTACTGATGAAAACAATGAACCAATATAACTTATTTCAAAATGTGTAAAGACTTATACTTTTACATTTAAAACCTCGTAGGACCTGGCGCCCACATGCATGGAAAACACATTTTGCACTATGATTTTCAAAAGGTGTGCAAATATTTGTTGTTAATGAATGCAAAAGCAGCCAGGAAAAAAACACCATCATGTTCAGGGTGGAAATAGTTTTCCACTCTTACACAACTGATTTTAATGTTGACATAATTTTTCTCATGTCAAAAGATGATGCTAGATTTATACTTATCAGGTTCCAATAACCCCAAATATTAAAGAGAAATAAAAAGTCCATATCAAATAACAGCCCAGGTCTTAGGAGGTTAAAATGACTTTGAAACAGTAGATACTGAAGAAGTTTGCAGTGACGTGGGTCAAATGTAACATAAGATTTCATCACTTTTTCCTTGATGTATGAGGTATTGTGTGCAAGTCACGTTAACGCATTAAAAAATGTAATATAATTATGCAAATGAGTTAATACGAGGATTAAGGGGTAGAAAATGGATGGATGGAGTTAATCCGGACTAACACGTTAATTTTGACGGCCATTATTACAACTCAGTTACTTCCACATTGGCCTCACTGAACAGCCGCAGTCGTCGCCCCTTGGTCTGGACACACTGTCCGTCATTACTGAACATGTCCAAATTGTAGGTTTGTGTGCGTTTGGTTCAGGTGTGTGTGTGTGTGTGTGTGTGTGTGTTAGGAGCAGGGGCTGATGGGAGTTGATGTCTGTTTGTCTTCACAGCTCTGCCATTAACTCGGTGTCGTGGTCCCCGTCGGGCGCCTACGTGGCCAGCGTGGAGAAGGGCAGTAAGGCCATCCTGTGGTCTGACATGTGAGAGGGCGGGGCTACAGGACGAGGTGGACTCTGAGCAGCGGGGGGGGGCAGTGAATCGGGGTTCCGCCCCCCGCCTCGACGGACACTAGGAGCTACAGACTCTTGTTTACTGTTTCAAACAGACGTCGACTGTACGTCTGATGTGTTTGTGCAGTCGGGACGTTTCAGATGCTCTGAAAACCCACGTGTGTTTGGAAAAATCAGTTCCAAAATAAAATCCAAATCATCCCTGTTGTGGTGTGTGTGTGAGTGTGTGGAGGCGAGGTTTCTGAATGTGGTGTCGTCTGTCCAGCAGGGGGCGACATGATGATGCACTAGAACCAGGAGATTCAGCCACAGGTACAAACATCCACACCTCCCACATCCACTAACCATCCAGTTCACAGCCGTCTCCGAAAACCGGTTCAAAGGCCATTACTGGACAATAATCATGAACCAATATTTATTTCTGTTGCACAGTCATGTTTTTTCTGTTCTTCCTGTGAAAAATGTCAATAAAATCTTATAAGGACATAAAATCACGTTTTCTACTTTAATGTGGTTGAGACGCATTGAACCTAAAATCAGATCTGATCACGTTCAGACAGATGTAGATGTGAACCGGGTTTAAACACTTCAACAGTGAAGCAGGGCGTCCATGTTTGTAGTTCACATCCCAGGGCTAGTTGTGATCCCACCACTTTAGACCTCCATCCAAACCACACAGCTCCTGACCCTTACTAAGCAGCATCTGTGATGGTATGGGGGTCTGTTAGCGCCCCCCATGGGTGACGTGCACGTCTGTGAAGGCACCATTAATGCTAAAACGTACAAACAGGTTTAGGAGCAACATGCTCCATCCAAACAATGGCTTTTTCAGGGACGTCGCTGATTATTTCGTCAAGACACATTCTGCACGTGTTACAGCAGCGCGGCTTCATAGTAAAGGAGTGGGGGGACTAGACTGACCCCTGCGGTCCACACCTGTCTCCTATTGAAAATGTGTGACACATTATGAAGAACAGAATATGACAACAGAGAACGGGATAGAATTCACCTACAAAGCTTCGACAATTGGCGTCCTCAGTTCATAAACGCTTATTCAGTGTCCCAGCTCTAATGGAACGTGTTGTTAAAAGGAAAGGTGACGGAACACAGCGGTAGACGTGACCCTGTCCCAGCTCTAATGGAACGTGTTTCAGGGATCAAATTCAAGATGAGTGAATATAAACGAAAAACGATGAAGTTGATGGGTTTGAACATTAAACGTCTGTGGATTCGGTTGAAACATTTGATCATTGTATAGTTTTTATGTATGTTTAACACAACGTCTCAACTTCACTGGAACTGGTTGTGTGTGTTTGTACATGTATGACAGTGAAGTGTCCATACAACCTGCACGTGTGTTTAATCTGCTGATGTCAGCGCACAGACTGCTGAGTGTGACAGGAAGGGATTGGAACACACACACACACACAGATGATATAATAAACATGTGACATCATAAATACATTAACACCGGTGATTATCTATACATAACACCAGTGTAAACACAGAACATATCAGTTTAAACGCGATGTCCATACGGAGCTGATGAATTACCTCCGACGTGAAATTCAGTTTTTTGTATCGCACCAATCATAATCTCTTCAGGAGTCTCCACAGCCAATCATCTGCCTCCATCTCACCCTGTCCTCTGCACCTTCTCTCACACCATCTAACTTCATGTCCTCCTTCACCTCCTCATAAATCTCCTCTTTACTCTGGACTGTTACTGCAACTAACCTTCATTCCTCTCCTTCCTAGGACATACCTCCACTTTGGTCATCATACGCCCTCTGTTTGACCTTTTGACCCCACTACCTTCACCTTACGCTGCGTCTCCTGTTTACTCTTTTCAGTCGTCTCAATGTCCCACTTCTTTCTTCATACACACTCCTGCACCTCCTCAATCCACCACCAGGTCTCCTTATCTCCTTTCCTTCCGTACGACACACCAGCTCCTTTCCTACCTTCCTCACCACCGGCGTCATCCTCACACCACCATCCTACGCAACGCGCTCCCCACGACTACTTTACGGTCACTGAAATTATGAAAATGATGTAACGGATGAAAACAACAAAAAAAGAAAATGTCATAAAAAATGAAAATGATGAAAAAAAGTAAACCTAAAAGACAAATGATGTATGTTATGAAATTCTTTTAAAAGATGAAAGCAACATAAAAAACAAAAATAACATAAAAGATGAAAATTTTGAAAATGACATTTTCCCAACATATCAGGAAAATGACATAAAAGGCCAAAAATGACTTGTATAATGAAAATGACAAGCAAAAACGATGTAAATTATGAAAACAACATAAAGGTAAATGTCAAAAGATGAAAATGACGTAAATTATGAAAATGACAAAAAAGTAAACATTAAAGACAAATGACGTATATTATGAAATTCATGTAAAAGATGAAAGCAACATAAACGAATAACAAAAGATGAAAATTACAAAAAATTTGAAAGTCATTTTCATGACATGTAAGGAAAATGACATAAAAGGCCAAAAATGACGTAAATTATGAAAATGACAAAAAAGTCAAAAGACAAATAACGTACATTATGAAATTCATGTAAAAGATGAAAGCAACATAAAACAAATAACGTAAAAGATGAAAATTATGAACATTTTGAAAATGTCATTTTCATGACATATAAGGAAACTGACATAAAAAGCCAAAAATGACTAATTGTGAGAACGACAAATAAAAATGATGTAAATTATGAAAATGATCAAAAAAAGTAAACAAGACAAATAACGTATATTATGAAATTCATGTAAAAGATGAAAGAAACAAAAAAAAAACAAAAATAATGTAAAAGACGAAAATCATGAAAATTTTGAAAATGTCATTTTCATGACATAAGGAAAATGACATACAGTAAAAGGCCAAAAATGACAAATAATGGAAATGACAAACAAAAACGATGTAAATTATGAAAACAACATAAAAGATGAAAACGACATAAAGGTAAATGGCATAAAAGACAAATGACTTAAATTATGAAACTGACGTAAAGGACGAAAATGACGTAAAAGACAACAACATAAAAAAAATGAAAGCAGCCTAAAAGATAAAATTGAAAACGATGTGGAAGAAGCAAGAGGATGGAAAAAAAAGTCAAAGGATGAAATAACATTATAAATTAAACTCACACAATTCATTTTTCTGATTATTTTGTCCGTTTTTGTTCATTATCCTGTTTATTTAGTTCATTTTTGTTCTTTTCCTGATTATTTTTGGAAAGTTTGTTCCTTTTTTTTTTGCATTTTTCATCATTTTTCTGATTATTTAGTTCACTTTTGTTCATTTTCTTGATTATTTTAAAAAGTGCTTTTCTTATTTTGCCCATGATTTCATTTTTCTGATTATTTTGTTCACAATTGATCATTTTCCAGATTATTTTGAAAAGTTTGTTTCTAATTTTGTCCATTTGTTTCAAGTTTTGGATCATTTAGTTCACCTTTTATAAATTTTATGTAAAAGATTAAGTAAATGTAAATGTTAACAGTGAAAGCAGGAGACAGACGCCGTGAGACAGAAGACGTGTCCTCTAGGAATGGACGGTGTTCGTGTGTGTGTGTGTGTGTGTTGAGGATTACGGGGTGTGTTCTGTAATGACCTTTCTGCTGACCACGCTGTGCGTCTGCAGATTATTATAAAAGCCTTCATCGTCCTCATCAGCTGTTTCAAACCTGCCTGACGTTCACCGCTAACGCCCGCACAGGTAAGACCCGTTCAACCCGTCCAGTACTGGGTTGGACTCGGGCAGCAGTGATACTGGTTTGTTTTGGTATTTCGGTCGACCTCCGAATGGATCGAGAATGTCTGGACGTCGGTTCATGACCTCAGGCTCAGGAGCACTCGCCTTCTGCATCAGGTCCACCTCAGAATGGATTAAGCTGAATGAAGGAAGGTTCTGGACTGGACGAGTCAAAGTCTGGACTCTGGTCTGTGACGTGACCTTAAACAGGCCGTTCGCGCTGAAAACCCTCCGATGTGGACGAGTTAAGATAATTTTGTAAAGAAGACTCACTGACTCCATTTTGTACTTAGTCAGGATATCTGTGTCAAATAAAAAATAAGGATCAGAAGGGGGTGAATACTTATCTACGGCCGGCCGTTTTTAGGGGGCGCTATAGAGACATGTTTCTTGTACGAAATACATTTTTCATGAATGCGACGTAAAGGTGTTGTGTTCACTGTCCTCAGGTAACGGCGCCATGAGTCCTAAACACGTCGTCTATAAGAAGGTTTCCCGCGACAAGTCGGTAAGTTCGCACTTTTAACAAGTTCATCGGAAGAAAAACACAAGTCGTGTGTTTTAAATGCCGACGTTCAGTTTAACGAAGCAATGTGACCTCTGATCTCTGTTTTGGTTCCAGGTGGCGGTCTACATGGCCCAGAGGGACTTTGTGGATCACTGCGACTTCGTGGATCCAGTCGGTGAGTTCTGACTCGGAGAACCGATACCGCGACTGGCAAATCATATCGATAAGTCTGCTCGAAGACCAAACAAGGGTCAAACCGGATAGTTTGGTTCCGGAACCGTCGGGACCCTCCGGTTGAATGAGTTCTGTCGGTGGAACCACTGGGCCGTGGAAAAAATCCAGTGTGGCCGCCATGTTTCAGGACGGCCACAATTACGTTGATGTTTAAAGTGGGTTATCTCGGGAATCGTTTGACGCAATGTGGCAATGTTTGGTACAGCCATTCATTTGAAGGCAAAGATGAAGTGCACTGATGTAGAAGGTCAAAGGTCACTGTGGTGCCTGTCCAGACCAACACAAAGGTCAGGGTTGCCGTGAAAATGTTAGTAATTATAACAATCTATATGGAGGCATCAGTGTTAGTCAAAGAACTCCGTGTTTGTGACAAATTTATATTTTCATTATAATGTTTTTTGACCTGAATGACAGTTTAGACTTAAAGTAAAACATTCTGAATGTCAATAAAACCCTGAGGAGCCACAAAAAATCCAATATGGCCAACACTTTTTCAAGATGGCCGCTGTTATGGTTATGTTCAAAATGCAATATCTCAGGAAAGGTTCGGCAGAATGTGGCAGAATTTGGTACAACCATTCATCTGGAGGCAAAGATGAAGTACATCGAGACAGGAGGTCAAAGGTCAGGCATGTCCATTCAGACAAACGCAAAGGTCCAGCTTGTTGTGTCCTCATAATCGTTTTGTCAATGAATTACCCAGATTATTGTACAGGACAGTGAATGCATCAGACTGAACTTATGTTTTCGTAGAGTTGAATTCGCTTTGTGTTGAAACATGCTTTTAGTTTTTCCGTTAACGAAGAGAACAACCTCCAGCCAAACCAGCGGGTCAGGGTAGGAGGACGTCTGCCTCGAGCGGGTGGAGTTAGTGGACAGAGGAGAGACAAAAGACAAGAGTAGAGATGGAACAACAGACAACACAGACACCGGAGGACACAGACGGATACGGGACCAGCAGAACATCTAGAGACCTGTATGAAGGATCTGAGAACCCATGAGGTTCCTCTGATGCCTCCACTGCCCTTTATTATAATCTGTTCATGGAGTTTTCTGTGACTGACATTTATTAAAAAAAAACCTTTGTGTTTTTTGCGACCTTTGACCTCCTAAGTCATTGCACGTCATCTTTGCCTCCATCTGAATGCTTGTACCAGTTTTTTCCATCTGTCCATCATCTTCTGCTTGTCCTGGTCAGGGTTTTGGGTAGAGAAGCCCAGACTTGCCTCTCCCAGGCCACCTCCTCCAGCTCCTCTGAGCGGACCCCGAGGTGTTTTAAAGCCAGTCAAGAGACATAGTCCAGCATGTCCTGGGTCTGCCCCAGGGCCTCCTCCCAGTTGGAACTAGTTTTGGCAACCAGGGATTGGACCACCCAGGCCCCTGCATTCAGTTGCCACCAAAACTACACAGTACGACTCTTCCTGCCACCATAAGGGTCTTCTGAGTCGCTCTTAGTCTGACCTGTCACCTCGGACCAGTTTGCCTTGGGAGACCCTACCGTGGGGGGTAAATTACCCCCGAC
>JAQQAE010002199.1:0-22937 GCA_029823295.1 Pseudamia nigra
GAACCCACGCAGACACGGGGAGAACATGCAAACTCCACACAGAAAGGCCCCACCACCCGGTGTTGGGATTGAACCCAAATAAAATTGAATTGAAAATTATTCTTATATGTTGATATTATAAGATGTTGTTCACTTTGATTTAGTGCTTATTTTAAAATAAGTAAAAATCAAAGGTTTTCTCATTTCATTAACTTGATACTTTCTTCATTTTGTTGTTTATTTTTGCCCCCTTCATTTATTTTATTGTCTTCTTGGTCATTATTGCTCATTTTTGTTCACATTATTCATGAATTTGTTTACGCTTGCTCACTTTGACTATTTGGTTTGTTTTGCTGCATTTTTTTTCTGGTTATTGGGTTTGTTTTTATGCATTCTCTTGGTTGGTTTGTTCATTTTGGTCGGTTTCTTGAGTATTCCACTTATTTTTAAAATAATTTTCTTAATTATTTTGCTCATTTAAAAAAAGTTTTATGATTATTTTGTTCATGTCTATATATTTTCTTAATTATTTTGGTCATTCATTTTCATTTTATCGATTATTTTCTTAATTTTTACTAATTTTAGTGATTAGCCCCCACACTGCCTGCTTAATGTGAATTAACATGATATAATATGAACAAAATAAGCATCAAAATTGAACAATGATGAATGACATAATGCATAAAATTAATAAAAATATAAATAGATAAATAAATAAAATATGTAATAAAAAGGAAAAAAAAAGGAAAAAAAACATTAAAAATGATCTTACGCGCTACCATATGGTTGACCAGGCAGTTAAAGGGTTAAAGGATGTCTCTAATGACGATCACTGAGGTGCGATAACCAAGGAAACACGGGTATATCCTTTGTTGAATTTTTAAATCAGTGCTCCCGTTTACACCTACACTAAAAATCCAAGCATAATCTGATTTCTGGAGTTATCAGATTATTCGAGTGATCATGTTAACAGGATAATGTGACATGCTTTATTAGATAATGGATTGGATTAACATATCAAGATTTCTACCCAATACCCCTATATTTGGTGCTCTGTGCATGGAATACGGAAGTGAGTTTTATTTTTAGTGAGGAGGAGGAAGACCTATCACCCCACAACCAAGTGCAGATGTTCGCTGCATGAAAGCCAAACATCATTTTCTCCTCATGGAGTATAAATGAAGGACAGCAGCAGCATGTGGCCTATTTTGCAGAGCCATTAATTAAATACAGGCAACACTAACACTAAGACCGCAGGCATTGTCAAGTTCAACAAGACAAGACTGGATATTTTGAAAATGGCAGGATGTTTGAGTCTTAAGTCACTATGGACGTACTCTGAAAGAAATCTGATAACGGACTGACACATGTAAACCAGGGATTTTTGATTAACGCAGTTCTAAAGTGCATATAAAAGTGTCCGATATGATTGTTATAATTATCTGATTACACCCAATTAATGGATTTTTATGTCCATGTAAACAGTCTCAGTGAGTGTCTCCTGATACATAAAAGAAAGAGAAGCCCACAGCTTGATTGTACCAATCACAGCAGGATTGTTTTAATTGTATTAGTTCTTTAGTGTCTGCTCTGTATCTACTCTTTTGTCTCTTCTCTGTCCACGGTGGAAACAGACGGCTGAGCCCTGGTTCTGCTGGAGGTTTGTCCATTCCATTAAGCCCCAGAACCACTTGACACCAGGTGTGTCTTTTTACCTGGACACAGACCCTGTGGACATATTGGAGTCTATACTTGAAAAAGTGTTGCTACTGTTGCAAACTCGAGCTTCCACCAGTGTGAATAATTCAGTTTCTTGAAATTTTTCTGAGTGTTCCATTTCATCCCAAACCATGATGTTTTGAGTGCTTTAACTTCAGCTTTGATGTCTAAATCTAATGGTTTGGTGGCTGAAAATGAAAAACGTAACATGTGACTATGAAGTAAACAAAAATATTATCCATAATACATGCAGGGCTCAAAGCCAGTGCCCCGTGAGGAATCCATTCACTTATAAAACTACTGACAAGCCTGTATTTGGATGCAAATAACCACTTTGTGGCAATTCGCACCCACGTGCACATAGACAGTCCCTTTACATAAACCTCAAAACCAAATAAAAATGACTTTTAATGATGTCTGTGAAGATTCTCAGTCATCCAGGTCACGGTATCCAAGGTGTGTGGTTTTCCTTCTGTTGACTGGACTACAAATTTGGTTTGAAGACGTCTCGCTACCTATCCAGGAAGCTTCTTCGGTACTTCAGCAACCTTTAAAGATACAAAGGGGTCTATTGCAACTACCAAAGGCTTAAAAAAAAAAAGTCTGGCGCTGGATTCAGCACGTTTTATGTAAAATTCAAGAAAAGATGTGAAAAATGAAGGAGAAATTCAATATGGGAGACAGATTCAGACTATCACCTCAACACACTTCACATCAAAATCTATTGGAACATTTTAGAGCCCCGCAGCAGCCCTGCCAATAGTCTGAGGAGCCATAAACTTAAGCACTGACAGCTGAATGGCTGCACAGAAGAAAGAGCGGTCCAACATTTTACAACATGTCTATTTTTGTGGCAATTAGTGCACTCTACTGATATCAGATGGCACAGAGAGAGAGAAGGCAGAGGATGAGCGAACAAATATAGATCAAGTTGACATTCCCCAAAGAATTACCCTACAAAGAACCTGACACCTATTTCTAAAAGAATTGATGCCAAGTGAGACAGAAAGTAGAAGCATATGCTGAAACGCTGCTCGGAGATTACTGCAGCCCCGTGGGTGCTTGCGAGGCCCCTGGGATCACTTTAGTCTCTAAACAAGTGCAGTCCAAATGTGTGTGTATGTGTCTGAGTACGGTAAGCGTTTTGTTTGTGGAGATGACAGGACTTAAACCACCACACCTAAACTACAGTGCAGACAAAATGTCATCATCACAACAGCAGCAAGATTAATTGATGGGACACTACCCTGAAAGATCAATAGTGTAATGAACAGTACACAGTTTTGGGGAGAACCCAATTACACACAGTTTAAGTGGTAGGTTAACAACACTTTAAAATATTACTGTACTACAAACTGAACTTGGGAAAACAAAGAAATCATATGGCTTTGTGATATTTTATGCAAGAATTCTTATAGCTCTCTCCTTTTTGTCCTAAATGCAAACTGCATGTAAAGATGGGCAACTACTTTCATGCCGCTATGGAAAACTAAAACTGAAGTATCACACTTAGCAGAGGTGCCATGTTGCTTCTGGGTATATTGACAAGTTTGCACTGATGAGATACATCTGACATAGTCTAGACCAGGGGTCGGCAGCCCGCGGCTCTGGAGCCGCATGCAGCTCTTCAGCCCCCGTTGTGGCTCCCTGCAGCCAAATACATATATACTGTAAATATTTTACACAGTAGACTTGTTATCCAGATAGTGAACGAAATAATGGCAAAAGGGTTAAATCACAGACCGTTCCGTTCACTATCAGATGAAGCTGGCAGCAGGGGGGCATTTGTTTAGACTAGTTTTTAAGCTGATTATTCGGTTCAAAAAGGTGCAAGATGATTTTAGTTGAAACGCAACTAAACCGAGTAAAGCAACAAGCAAATTGAGAAGTATTTTTTTCTTTCTCATTTTTAGTTGTATTTGTCTAAAAATGATTGATATTTTGAAAACTCATTTTGAAATATTGAAAGTTTTGCAACAAACTCAAAAGGAGAGGCTTTTCTTGCAGGATTGCCCCGTAATACAGTTTTAACATATGACCTGCACATCATCATAATCTGATCTTTTTCATTCAAAGTAGTTTGAATCAAGTTTCCGTTAATAATTTTTTGGCATCGAATGGTGAAACGCCTAGACATAATCTTGGATTATGGCTGGCGCTATACTACTGAACTGAATTGAATTAATAAAACTACATTTTTCCCTGATGCAGTTTTGCTGGAGTTCAGTGTCTCCCCATGTGTCCCAGCACTGATTATAATATTACTATGTGCTATTATAAAAATCAAATGTAAAACATGGTGCAACAGAGTTAAACAACTTATAAAACATCCATTTATAAAACAGGTATTACAAAGGACCAAATGAAAAGACACAGAACATAATCACACGATCATGGTACTGTACTCTGAAATTATCAATATTAGTGCTATGAAGTGAAATAATGTTTGCCATTTGGTTCAAAGCACAGGGATGAAAATGCTATGAAGAAGGAAATACATTCCACACAGATCTTGCTGCTATTTTCAAATTCTACATCATGTACACAGTTATTTACAGATGCATCTGCGGTACCTTTACATTATCAGGAAACAATCATTTCTCTTTTTGCAGCTTTAACAAAGTGAATATAAAAGTAGACATGCAGACAAGGGCTTTAATATCCCGCTGGTTATCTTTTCCTTTACTTGGAAACTGTGTCACAATGATGAATCTGTCACTGACTAGCTGTGATTCCTGTTACAGTCTGCAACTAGTTGGCAATTTTTCAAAGCAAACCTGGGTTTTCCTGGAAAAAGCACAAATTGAAACAAGTGTGCATTGTTCTTTAGCGCTTCACTGCCACAGCACCTAAACCTCAGTAAGATTAGTTTTGCGAATAGAGAAGATAATGATTTTACAGAAAGGCTGTTTACGGAAGAGCTTAAGAGATTTGAATGGGTTGGAGAAATCCCTGGTGAGGCCATTAACTTGGTGTAGCTGAGGAACAAAAGCTCATTGCTGACTTACTCGAAACCCATCTGAAACACAAGACAGCAGTGTGACGCCGCATTCCTTGCGCACCTTTACTTCGTCTCCTTATTCCCATTGTTTCCTCTGCTTTCTGTCTCCAGTGTGCATTTTCCTCATTCTTCAGTTGTGAATTAAGGATTGTTGCGCTTTCCTCTATTATCTGTCTTCATGAATCACCCTTATTTCTCCGTTCCTAACTACTATCTCGAGTCGTCACACTGAAAGTCAACACTTTGACTCAACTCTTTCCCACATAAATCACCTCCTCTCTTATTTCCACTTGCTTTTTTGGTCCCGCGGACAAATATTTCTTCTCCTCACACTTCCCTGTGACATGAAGAGTGCTACACTCATTACCAATCGCTGCCGCCGAATCCCACACCTTCAAATCTCTCTGGGTGCCTCACACACAGGCAAAGAAAATCTTGTTTCCAGCCGTATGTGAGCTGTATTTGATGTTTGAGGTTTTCTATACCTTTAGACGAGGAGAGAGGTAAATCACATCCTGGTCACGCAGGGTTATAAAAATCTGATTTCCACTGTTCCTGTGTGAAGCTGAGCTCAGACTCTCAATTCTTCCTGATTCCTTTTCAGACACAGGTTAGTATTTAGCATCTATCTCTACTGAACACAAGGTTTAACTGCATTTGAAGCAGCTTTTCTTAAGGTGTAAACCTTCAATTTGGACCTTTTTAGTTTTATTTTTAGCTGTGCTGCAGCTCTCATTACCTCCTAAGGGAAACATATGGCTCTTTAATAGATGTACCTTCACTTGCGTCCAGTAGCCAGTTGCCAACCTTATCCCACTCGATGTTGGATGATAATGTGCTACGATTCAGAGGGCTTTCTGAAAAATAAGCAACTGTTGCCTCTGGAAACAAAATTCACAAGAATACAAAGAACTAAAGCAGACTGACTGAATCAGCCCCTCAATGTGGGCTGTAAAACTAAATAAATGGATATGTAAAAACACCACTTTACACTGTACCCAGCTGAAGTGTTAAAATGCAAGAAACAGCACACAATGTTCATGTTTGAAATTGCTTTTCATAAGGTGGACTAAGCGATTTCCTCTTTAAGGCACTAAAACATGATTATACACAGCTAAAAAAAAGACTGAGTTTTATAATAGGCTGCTACTAAAATTTCCTATTAAACTACACATGTATACACAAACACTTCCTTCTTTCCAGCTCTTATTTATATTTTCAACATGTGTCAATATTCTTACACCACATTTGAATAATACAACTAAGAACAACATAAGACAATTAAGTTTAATTTCAAATAACACCAACATTTAGCCATTGATCTGGACGGCCCTTTATCAGAAGGGATTCAGACACCTCTGCCCTGACACATACATAGGAATGGCAGATGTTTCCATGCCATTTGATGATGACCAAATTTTATATTTATTGCAGCCACAGAGGTCGCAACTTGGTCTGTCCAGAGGTCCGTCAGGCTGTACTACATTTAAAAATCAACAGCTCTTGAAAAGTCCGAAGAAATGTTGCAAAATGTAGTATAATAAATCTATTTGACACAGGGCCTAGATAACTGCAACCTGATGTCTGCCTACTCTAATAAATGCCTTGAGGGATTTTCCTAATATTGCATGAACTTAATAGATTGATATACAGAATAGATTTTGGTGACTAAAGGTCAAGGTCATTGTAACCTCGTAAAACACCTCATGGAACAGACTCTGATTGAATTTCAGGTCCTTGCCATTTACCCTGCTGTTTCCTGCATACCATATAAGTGAGCTGCACATCTCGGGTCGCTGGTTCTGCTGGAGGTTTTTCTCTTCTGTTAAAAGAAGTTTTTCCTCCCCCCGTCCGCTTTGGCTTGATCACAGTGGTTCTGTTGGGTTTATGAGGTCTCTGCCTCAAATTGTGAAACGCCTAGAGATAATTGCAACTGTGATTGGTGCTATACAAATAAAATTGAATTGAATATTGATAAGTTCAAACATTGAAAAGTTGCAGATTTGTAATCATTTTATTGTCGATATGGAATATATGCGACATCCCACACCAGTACAGAACACAGACCAAAATGAAAAAAAAGAGCTGATTGTCATTGTTTATGCAGCAACAAAACAGAAGATCCTGTGTGTTTTGACAAAGGAAGAAGAGCAGGCAATAGTCAAACAGGACGACAGACCTTTACTGAAAGTAAACCTACAATTTAACAAATGGATGGACTGACAAAAATACGGGAATAATTTTTCTTTATTGTGTATGTCAGCGAATACTGTGGAATATCTACTCAGCAGAAAGCCCTTCTCACGTGTCTTCTTCATGATTAAGGACGGCAAGTTGTAGCATTTTTAACCTTATTATAGTTGTGTTTTACAGTTAAATCTCCCTAAACAATTTATGAAAGTCTTTAAAACTGGATTATATTACTAGACCCCAGCCCTATCGGAGATGATGGAGGATTGATTTATAACATTTGACAATTGTGTAGCTGCTCAGTACTTGAACAGCAGCCAAACAAAGGCAGTTTAATGTCAATGCGATATACATAGTGAAAATTCAGCACTACTCTACTGATATATCTAAAACTTATGTTAGTGTTAATGTTAGAGGTGTGTGATTGCTCGTTGCAGCGTTACTACCAAACAGCGGCAAAAACAAGTGAATGTTCATTTTTAGTTTGACATGAAAGTCGTCTTAACTAATCTTAACTAAAAAACTAACATTTTTAATCATTTGACTATTCAAATATTAAAAAATTGTGACCCATCCCTAGTATGGAACCGGTAGTAGCTAAACCTACTAACCTCAACGTTTCTTTGCAATAATGTTACTCCAATGACCCTATTTTTCCAAATCCCGACCAGAAACACTCTGAATTCTTTTGAATCAACACTAACACCATGTAACAGTGCAACCATTACCTTAGCTTCATTGTTGACAGTTGTAGTGGAGTGATGTACTCTCATTTTTTATTCTTGTACTTTGACTGATCCAATAGGTTTTATCATCAAAGAGCTTACACATATGTTATACTGTACATAAGTTAATTTCATCCATGTTGCACAATGTGGCTGCTGATAAACTTATCAGACTGCTGAAATCCCACTCTCTGCAGGAGCCTAAAGGTCTAATCGCATGCACATTCTTGTATGAATAGGATTTTTGCTCAGATATTGTGTGGTCAGACACTTTCTACCAACACTCTCCTTATCTATGTATGCTACTAGTTTAGGACCTGGAGCTCTGTGGTTAAACTACCTCATTCTGTACTGTTCAGTGCCTGAAACCTTGTAACACATATCTGCATAAGGAAACACTTCTCAAAGAAAGTTAACCATGCATTTCCAATCGTCTTTACTCCTTTGGTGTGATATCAGTCACATATGCAGTAAATAACACGATTGAGACATGTAATGCTTTTTCACATTCAGTAGCGTTATCTGCTCCCCTCAGCATGCAGTGGCAGTCAGCTCTGATCTCTCCACGTCTCTCTCACCACCACTTTAAGTCATCTTTAACCTTACGCTGCCTCCCTCATGTAGGCTCATATTATTGCACTTGACACACTAGACCTGTTCCACTCTTATCCATCTCTCCCCTCATATCTATACTTACTTTCATGTTCCCTTTCTGTGTTGTCCCACTCTTCCACTCGCTCCTGTCCATCGTTCTCACTTTCACTAATGTACATCTCTCTCTCCCTAAGTGGTCCTGCTCCACAGTCCTGGCAGCAGAAATGTGCTACAGTGCAGTGTGTGTAGACGCTTGTATGTGTGTGTGCATGCATTGTTTTCTGTGTGCTTTGCTCATATTTGTTTTTAATGCAACTCTATCCGAACCTCCTAATGGGCAAAGGATTATATGATCCAAAACTGTGTGAGCATCTGTGTGGATATGAGGAAGACAGAGGCAAAGCACACCGCACGCACACACTCACACACTATAATGTGAAACAGCCAAGCCAGGAGCAGAGTGAAGAATGGTACCTGTCAGGAGAGGAGGAGATGGCAGAAAGGAGCGATAACAAGAGCCTAAGAGGGAGGAGTGCAGAAACGATGGAAAGATTAGAGAAACATGAAGGAAGTCTAATCGAAATGAGGCAAGGTGGGAAGCAGAAATGAAGGAGCAGATGAGATGAAATGAAAGCGGAGAGGGAATGACCAACAGATGATGAAGAGAGTGACAGCGAGAGAGAGGAATGATGGCAGGAATGGACAGATAAGCTGAGGGGAGGAGGGATGGAGGCAAACAGACGAAATCAACATCTGCAGCCCCACAGGCAATACAAGGAGGTGCTCCACCTCCAAATAAGAGACACTGTGTGTGTTTTTTGGAGTGTGGAGGTGAGTGAATACGTGCCTGTAACTGCAAAAGGAAAGTGACAGAATAAGTAACAGAGAAAGACAGACTCCACACCCACGCAGGCGCAGTAACGCATACAGAGGTATTCCACCATGTATGGACGAGTTCATGTTACGACAGGTGTAGCTGAGCGAAAGAGAAATAGATGAAAACTGAAAAATGACAGAAAGCTCAAAGGTAAGGAAAGGAGGCATCTGAGAATGAGGAACCATACAATCCTCTCTGTGCAGGGGAGGCATTCTTACATTTTAAGTCACATTTTTTCTTTAGGATTTTAATTAATTACCGAGGCAGACCCAAGGGAACGCAACTGCAGCTCGAAACAGAGACCAATGTAGAAGTGTCTGAAATTATGAAACGACCACTGGTCGTGACATACTGTCTCCCCTGGATGTTGAACTTCTCATTCTGGTGTTATTCACTTTATTTAGATGTAAGTGTACTTGTGGTCCTAGAAATTATTGCTCTGATAAGATTTAAGACTTTGATATCCGAGGCGTGGGCTTTGATTGGAAGCTCGCTCATGTACTGAATTGGACTTTTTGGGCTTCTGTACACTGACTACTTTATTTAATCTCCGCTGACAGACACTAAAAGATCCTGTTTTACTAGTGTCTCATCACATATAGCACTTAATTATGTCAATAAACTAGCTTTTGCTCACCCATTACCAGTGTTGTGTAAACAGAAACAGTACTCAATTAAAGTACTGTTAGTTTATAAGTAGAAGTACTCATAAAAATAAGCACATACTGTCACTTCATTACATGGAAATGATTACATCCTAATAAACTGTCTTCAAACAGGTATTTTGGTTATTATTGTTTATTTCCATCATTATTTTGGGCATTTTTGGTGATTTTGTTTATTTTTCCTACTTAATTGGTTCATTTTTAACTACTTTTTTTTAACCAATATCATTCCTTCGTTTGTTCATTTTTACTATGTTGCTCATTTTTTTGTTTTGCATTTTTGATTACTTTGACCATATCTGCTCATATTATTGCTTGTTTTGTTGACCTTTTGTTCAGGTTTTTGTTCTTGGTTAAATTGTTCATTTGTTCATCATCGTTCATTTTGTATTGTCATTTTCAATTTTCTTGATTACTTATTTGGCTCATATTGTTCACCTTTTTTCATTAAATTGCTATTTGTGATTTTTTTTTTGCTCATTTCATTGCTTAGTTAATTCATTTTTGATATTGTGCTTGACTATTTGGCTCAGTGTTTTTCTTTAATTGATTATTTTGTTCTTTTTTTTAATTCAAGCTTTTTTACTCCTACTCATTGAGGTGGAGCAAAATGGAATTGAGTAACAGTAGATTTTTTTTTTTCCATCACAAATGTAACTGAGTAAGAGGATAAAGTACTTTGGCAAACCACTACTTTCTGAAGTACAATTTATGGGAAAAATTACTCAAGGACATGTAAAGGAGTATATGTACTTTAGTGTCCACCTCTGCCCATGACTCATCACTGCTTCTCAAAACCTACCCGCTTGACCAAACATCTCAAAAAAGCCAAAATGATGACTGAAATATACCAGTTACTGTATAATAAAAATCCAGTGGTTTCATTCACTATTTTTACACAGTTTTCATGAACTTATGAGGTCACTGATGGTTTTATAACTGAATACCTGTCACTTAACTAATCTTCACTTAGTTCTCTTATGATTTTATGATGCTAACCTTAATATCACTTAGACATGAGTCAGGGCTGTGGCAATTACCACTGTCTCATGTTATGATACAAGTAATTTCCATATCCAGATAAAAATATTCATCACTGCACTGAATATTACTTTTAATTCTGTGAATTGCTAATGTAAAATGACCTCTTGACTTGAGAAATAACACTTTTTTTTCCCTCGGATGGATATGAAAATAGAAAACAACATGTCTATAGTGTAAAAGAACAGTTTGTTCAGTTGATGTCAGACTTTTTGTACGCAAAACAAAAAAGCCACAACAAGCTCATTATTAAGTCTGGTCAGAGTTCAGGAGTTTGATTTGTAATGCAACAAATTACCACGCGCAGCACCACATGATAAATGTTTTCTGTTCCCACCACAGTCTGCGTACATCAGTGACAAAGTGATCATTACGTCACACGTTGGTTTATGAACGGCCGTTTTTGAGGCCAATCAGGTTGTCACTTCCGGGACGACATTTCGAAGCCACAAAAAAGGATATGACCAAATTTGAACAAAAGTCCAGCAGAGCTACAGGAGTACGGTACGTCTGGGACCTTATGGGTAAGCTAATGCTAACTGCTAGCTTACTGACCTGGTAAAACGTCAAACATTGCCAATCAAACTCATATTACGATGTTGTAAGCGTAAACACAACTACAGTGGAACGTCTGTCAGGAACATCCACTGTTTGTTCTATCAAATAAACAGACGATACAAGGGTCCGATTAGGTCCGACCCTGCCATCAGCAATCAATTCCCAGCACAGCAGATTAGTGGCTGTAATATGTTAATGACGGAGCAAAGTTAAAGATGGACTGATCACTTATTAGAGGGTCCAAACAAAACGCTTGATACCACAACGACTCATGACAAAAATGTATTCACTTAGTATTTTCAGAGAGACGTCCAGTGTAACGTCGGGGCTTCTTGGATCCCAGGGAGCAGCGCCCGAGCAGCCGACGGCAGCGTTACAAATGTAACTGACTCAGTGCACAGCCCTGGTCATGGCCCACTGGTTCTCACACAATATCCATCATGTCACACTGCCTACTCTGAATGATCCAACAAAAGCAGAGGGACATGAATGACTCATTTTCATTGTCAGAGCGACAGGATATTAATATACACTATTTTTATTCTGCTCTTGTATTGGGTTAAATAGCTCATTTAATTAAAAACAATGTAAACACCACATAAACATTTACTGTATGTCCTTCCGGTACATAATAACACATCACAGTATTAAAGCAGCGCTTGAGATGGTTTGTGCCCAAAATAGTTTAACTGAGCTAACAAAAGTACAAAGGGATGCATTATTATTTACGTGCATTGATTTTCGCTATTCAAGTGGTATCAACACACTGCACCGCATGCAAGGGCACCGGCGCGTGACCAGGAGAATGATAAAGCGAAGTGTTGGCTGGTGTGAGGAGAAAGACTGAATGAGGGAAGGAAAGTGGCCCTTGTCCCCGTCCGCTCGTCGTTACCCTATCATTCAGCCGCTAAAACCACATGCTCTCTGTTTTGACTCCTTTTTCAAGGCTCTTTCACCACAGAGACTTTCTGATATTTCCATCTACTACAACAGTTTTCTCTGAGGGAAACAGGATAGCATATCAACACACTAATTCATGTTACGTCTAAAAATCAAATGTGTGCAGTCATAGTACAGAGGTGTCATTACTGTACTAAAGGAGAGTTTTAAGGTATGTGTTCTCAAAGTGTTTTTCTCTAATTTCCCACATTTTATTTCAAACATCTGTACTTTTCTGCCCATCTAAGGCCAAGTATAGTAACTCCACATTCAGTCACAATTCAGCCTGGACTAGACAAATCTAAAGAGCCATTTGTAGGTAGAAAGAAAAAAAAGATATTTCTAGAGCTGCAAAAAATATTTGAAATATTCATGCACCACAAGACATACTGCATGTACATTTTGGCACATTTGAAAATAAGTTAATTATTTGATTTATTTTTATTGATTTCATTTATTCACTTGTTCATCTTTGTTCCCTGTTTTTAGATTTTGTGCATCAGCTTGACTATTTAGCTGATTTTTGCTCATTTTGTTCATTTATACATCATTTTTGTAAATTTTGTTTAGTACTTTATTCATTTTTGTGCAGATTTGCTCATTTTTGATGATTTTATGGGATATTTCATCTATTTTTGGGGATTGGTTTTCAAAGTTTCGCTTACTTTTGGTTCATTTTTATTTTGCATTTCCTTTGTTCATCATCTCCTCCTTGAATCGCCACCTTAACATGGTGGAGGGGTTTGCGTGCCTGAGTGATCCTAGGAGCCATGTTGTCGGGGACAATTCACCCCTGGTAGGGTCTCACAAGGCAAACTGGTTCAAGGTGACAGGTCAGAGGACCCTTATGACCATGCCTTCCTGTGGACCCACCACCTGCAGGAAGGGTCGTAAGGGTCTGGTGCTGTGTAGTTTGGGTGGCCTGGGTGGTCCATCCCCGGTTGCCAAAACTAGCTCCAACTGGGACGAGGCCCTGGGGCAGACCCAGGACACGCTGGAGGTACGATGTCTCTCAGTTGGCCTGAGGATGCCTGAGGGGCCCCCCAGAGGAGCTGCAGCAGGTCCTGGTGACAGACAGTTTGTGCTTCTCTGCTCAGGCTGCTGCCCCTGCAACCCTTCCAGGATAAGCGGAAGATGATGGGTGGATTGTTGATTATTTTGTTCATTTTATTGAGCACTTTTTAAAAATCTTATATTCATCAAGTGGATTTATTATTTTAATCATTTTTTGTACATTTTAATCGTATTAAACATTCTGCTTATTTTTGTACATTTTCTTGTTTTTCCCATTCATGATTATTTTGTTCATTTTTAAAAATCATTTTATTAGCTGTTCATTTCATGATCTTATTTTGTTCATTTTGTGGATTGCTTTCTTCAGTTTTGTTTTAATTTTTGTTCATTAATTAGGTCATTTGTTCTTTTTGTTGAATTTATGCTTATTTTGTTCATTTTGATTTATTATAATGTGTGCTCATTGGGAAAAAGCCACAGGAGGCACTGGAGAGGGGCTAAAGAGCCACATGGGGCCCTGGAGCCACAGATTGCAGACCCCCTGGACTACACAAAGTGTCTTAAATCAATCAAAAAGTTTCATTTTAGAAACAATGTTGTGTCAAAGTTGTAAAAGCCAAGCTAGAAAACAGGTTAAAATGGTAAATGTGAGAAAATTACTGCAGTTTGGCTTTGTTTCCCCAGCATTTTGAAAAGAAATGAACAAAATGCAGAGTAAATCTAAAAATAAAGAAAATAATTTTAAAAAGATAATCAGGGAAATGTACAAAAATAAACAAACATGAATTAACTGATCAAGAACTTGGAAAAAAAGCAGAAGGAAACTGAAAGGCAATGCACAAAGTAATCAGCAACAGGCATACAAATGAAGAAAAAACAACAAGAAAATGAACAAAATAATCAAGAAAATGAGCAGTTTCCACGACTTACATTTTCAAAACATGCTTATTGCTTTAGTTTTAAAGCATTTAAAGGGAACTACTTTGGGGATTATTTTAATTCTGCATCATTACACACCTTTTCAACATCAGGACTTATTTCAATCTAAATGGATGAAGCAATAACAAAAAAGATTATCCCTCTGTGCATATCACGCTTCACAAAACAAGATGAAAACAACATAAGATGCAACAAAACTGACATGAAATGTAGGCTAGACCGTGGAGAAAAGGCATCAAAATGTTTCAAGTGTGTCGCTGACACTGGAAACAGCACATTGTAGTGATGTTAATGTTCATTATCAGCCAATTGGATTCTATTTAAAGTGCTTTAACAGGCTTTGCATCATGTTAAGATGACACAAGATTCAGAAATGTCTTTCACGGGGTTTCTTCTTACTGTTACAGCCTGTACTTTTTCTATGTTACTACACTTAAAAGCTCAAGTCAGTACATTAGTATCTTATGGTAAGTTTTTACTTGAGAAAGGATGTGAACTTTTATCTCTTTGGCTGCAAACCAACTCAGAATTCCTGTTGAAAGTAGCAAGGACAGCCTGAAATAAATCTACAAGGTGGCCATAATGTAGTAAGTTAAATTGGCAGATGCTTTGCTTTTCATTTTTCAAGAGTCCAAACCAAGTTTCAATCATCTCAGTCTTTATGCAAGGACGCAGGGATTAAGTAACTGTGCACTATAAATACAAAGTGTATGTTCACAGACTTCTTTATAGGACTAGATGTTATGGTCCCTACACTATACTGACACATTGTTACATTCTCTTCCATTTTGCTTCCTTTCACAAGATTCAACAGACCTTAGCCTTCCTGCCTGAACTGCCCCCTTTGGTAATACATGCCATCAGTAAGTCCCCTATTTAGCTGTTTACGTTTTTTTTTTATTAGAAATATCTTCAAAGGTGTACAATAGGCGCTTTTTTCCTTCTGTATAACAACTCCTACTATCTGCACTTGAACCTGTGTGGTTGCCATGTTCTTCTCTGTGCTGCATCTGCAAGACTAGAGGTGATACAAGTGGTGGGGGGGGGTTTCTAATTACATTTTCTCGCTTCTGTACATGCAGGTTCATGGCAGCTGCATGATAAATGAGAGTGGAGTGACTGTTTACTGACCTTAAACTTTCTCGGCAGGCTGATCAGCATTATCGCTGAGAAAAACTCATGGGACTGAGAATTTGTTCTATTCCTTGATTTGGCAGAGCAGAGGTCCTGCACAATTGACAAAGCAGAGTCTGGGAATTACGGTGATCAGCAGGAAAGGTAATGACTATAGTTAGTCGTACATCTGGGGTTGATATTAAAGGTCCCATCTGGGGAAAATCAATCCCTTTATAGAAAATCTTTGATGTACAATACAAACCATAAAAATCTGAACCTGCTCAGTACTGTCAGTCCCGAGAAATCCACACAACAAGATGGATAACTGGAAAAACAAGCCGTTTTGAATTTATTTGTGACGTCAGAAGTCATAACCAATCATAGTCAAGCTATAGTCCATTAGTCCTGCCCCATCATTACAACCATCATTTTCAAGCTGCACGCCCATGAAGAACTGGAAACATTTCTGATATTTTAAATAAAATCATTCATGAAACTTTAGTATTTTGCATTTACAGTAGCCTCATGTGTGTTTTCTGCTTTAAAAAAAAAAGGGTGGTTAAAGCGGCTCGTGGTTAAAACGGCTCAAAGTGAAATCAGCACAGGTGGCAGAGTTAGTTTAAGAGGCTTTTGGAAAACAAAGGAAAATCAAATCAACTTGCTTAATTTAACAACTTATATTTTAACAACTTATAACTAATAGGGATGTAAAAGTGATACAAATATAAATTCAAGTGTTAAGAGATGGGACCTTTAACCTAGAAGGCATTTTAAATCAGATTTAGTCACGTAAATCGTTTTTGGTCTTACATCTTCTTTTAATTTAAAAAAAAAAAAGGCATCCTGTACAAATACAGCACATGGACAAAAGGATTGGTACACCTGACTGTTTCACCTGCAAAACTTGGATATCTCTTTAAAATCCATAGGAATCATCATCAAGTCTGACCTCTTCCACATTATTTTTGATAAAATATGCAATGTTACTATGAACAAAAAATTAGAAATATAATAAGCAAAATGAACAGAAATGAGAAAAATAGTCAGCAAAATGAACAAAAATGAGCGGTATCTCTCACAAAATGAACAAAAATGGACAAAAAAGAAATTAAAACCTAGGAAATTAATAAATATGAACAAAATAATTAACAAAATGAAGAAAAAAATGGAACGAGAACAAAGCTAGGGAAGAATGACTTAGGAACATGAAGCTGTGCCACTTTTCAAATATACAGTACTTACAGTAACGTGTCAGACAGCTTCATTTCTAGTTAGTTCTCTTGATTGTTCATTTGTTTTTGTTAATATTTGCCACTCTCTTGATTTTTATAATGCTTTTCTTTTGCTCATTTTGTTTTTTACATTGTTCATTTTTGATAACTTTGTTCATTTCGCTGATCACTTACAGTTCACTTTTACTTTATTTATTAAAAATAGAGTCGGTCGAGGATGAGTTAACACAGTCAGAAGCAGGAGATGAATCTGGGTCACTTTAAAAATGTCTGAAAGCTGCCGTAGCTTTCATACAGCTTATATTTTTGTTTGTTTTCTTAAGTTTTTTCTTTTTGTTAATTTAATGCTTTTATACCTGTATTAATTTACATTCATGCTGTTGATTATTTGGTTCATTTTTGTCCATTTTACATATTATTTTGCCCATTTTTGTTCACTAATTCAGGGCTTATGACTAAAAATTTGGTACAGCTCAGACATAATGAGAATTCCAATGGAAACACTGAGGTGTCCATACAGTGTATCTTTTATTCATTATGTTCGTCACTTAAAAACAAGAAATGAGAATTAATAAGCTTGTGAATGTAAGCAATCACCTTGATGAAAGTCTTTTATGCAAATGTTTTGATTGTCATTACCTTTAATAGCACTAGAATGGGTTTTTCCTTTTGGAATCTTTTTGGCTATGGCACAAACTAAAACTAACTTTCAGATGGAAAGTGTTCAGACCACCTACATGTGTGAGCCTTAAAGACTGTTCCTGTGTGGGTGATCATGGTCGGTGTATATATATATGATGGTTTCTCTGCCCACAACCACTGCAGCATGTGTGGTGTGTTCACTTTATATCTATATCTGACAAGCGCACACCTTCTCCCTTATCGACGAGCCAGCAGTGTGAGAGAGACAGCCATTGTCGACCTAACAGGATACAGCAGAGAGCATAGGACCCACAGGCGCATCAAGCCAACATTGGTTTGTGCACTGGAGCCCGCCAAGCCTTAATTGAATTGATAGGGTGCAGTGGGAGAGGATAGGGGAAACTGGTGGAGAGGAATTGATGAAGAAAAAACAGAGAAGGGAGTGAAAATTAGTGAGGAGGGGGGGGGGGGGCAAAAAGGAAAACTGAGAAAGAGAGGGAGTGTGACGAAACAAGATGAGGTGGTAAAATAATGGGGAATCCATGGGAGCATGTCTACTACGGGATTGAGAAAAATAAGGAATGTAGCTGGCGAATGAATACATGCAGTGACAGAATGAAAAACAGTAAGGTGAAATGGAAAAGCGAGATAGAGACGCAAGAAAGGAAAGGCGAAAAATGCAAACAAGAGAGCAAGGTAATTACGCCGCCAGTGTGGACGCGGTGAACGAGGGATCAATCTCTTACTAGGCTGCGATGGTAATAGATGGAGGAAAAACAAAGGAATTAACAAAAGCTAATAAGAAACAAAAAAGGCAGGCAGGAGGCAAGACTTGGGCTCAGAATGATACTGTTGACTGCAGAGGTGGCAAGAGAACACCTTCTCCATGAGGACGATGAATATGCTTTCAGGAAATCAACCAAAAGCTTGTTCTGCTCAGATTAACGTGGAGCAGGGCAAAACAAAGAAAATAATTAGCATCAGCTGAATGAATCCATGCTGGTCTGAGCCCTCACGCAGTGTCAGTGGGAAACACGTAAAACCTGTCAATGCATGTGTGTGTACTAAAAGTTAGGAGCAAGCACACACAGGTCTAATAAGGCAACATAAAACGATGAAACAAATCATGTTGTCAATTATTGTTGTAATGACAGTTTAAGCCAGAGGTCGGCAACCTGTATCATCTAAAGAGCCATTTTTAGACAAAAACTACAAATCCATATGTGCTGTGAGTCACATATGTTCTTCTTTGTGAACCACATGACATATGATGCACATTTGTATTCATATTATTGATCACTTTTATGTTTTGCTCATGTAATGGAGTCTTTTTTACATTATTTTTCATGTTATTGATTATTATGGTCATCTTTACCATTTTAGTCATTTTTGTGGAAATTCTGTTTTCTGTGTTTATTTTAATTAGCCGCTGTTAATTTTGTGGAATGTTTTGCTAATTTTTTTTTCCCATATTGAGCAAGTTAATTTATTGTTTAAGTCGTTTTTGTGACTTTTTCAGTGCATTATTTTGTTCCTGCTGTGGATTATTTTGTGCAGTTTTGTCCAAATGGTGTTCATTATTCTGCTTATTTTTGTTCATCTTCTTCTTATACCCAATTATAATATTAATGTTATGGATTCCTCCCCAGTTTTTTTCTTTTCTTTTTTTTTCTTGTTTAGTGTTCATTTTGATGTTGACATAACTTTGACATAATACTGATTCCTTGACATAATACTGAAATAACAGCCATCTCTAAGGAGACTCCCCCGGCCTTGATTTGTTGAGCACCTACAGATAATCTTGGATTATTATGATTCATAATATATAAAGTAACTGGATTAAAGGCTGTGTTCACCTGTGAACGTTTGGTCTGCTTAGATCCACTTTCATACTGCTATTTTTGTAGTGACTAATGCATTGTGTTGCGATCATGTTGCAAACATGTGTTTTGTCTCCTTGTCTCCTTGTACTTGACATTGACTGGTTCATAAATATCTTGTCAACCAATTGTTTTCCCTTCATTTAACCATGAACAGGAAGACTGGCTCAGGAGCACTGGTGCTAGGTGAGACCACCTCTGTTGGCGGGACCTACGACCGGCCTTTTGACTGCAGCGTGGCTCGTAGGAGCTTTCACACGTGATCATTTAGTGCTTATGACCAAAAGTGTGAAAGTCCAGACCAAACAAGGAAGATGTAAAAGCACCCCATGTATCAAATGTGTAGCCAAATCAATATTTGACTACGGTACATATTTTACACCTAAAAGAAAGAATGATTTTTTTAAACTCACAAGTCAAAATGAATGGGTAATTAATACTGAGATAAGTCCAAGCCATTCAAAAAGCTGTCTCAACACAAAGCCAACTTTTGAGTACTACAACAGCGCACCCTGACCACATGAATCAAAGTAACAAACACCTATTAATATACTGTATATATACCTAGGAATAATACATATACGGTACTCAAGAAATTTAATAATGCACTAGTGTATTTTTGGCCCAACTTGGGAAGAGTTTCTCTCAATTAATAAAACTAGTTTGATTGTTAATTCATACTGACAAGCTTAAAATTTGCTATGAGCCACTATTGAAGTCAAGTCTGGCTGAAAATATCCAATTGGCAAAGATGAACCAGTCTATGTCTAGGTTGTAACAGTCTGTGGTAGACATAGACCACATATCCTCCTCTGGGAGCAGAAAATGTGCAGCTCGGCTACACTCCCAAACCAGACGTGTCGTATCTTTATGTCTCACCTTAATGAGATCTCCCAGTAGTTTGTTGGCTTCGGTGTATGCCTTCTTCACCTCCTTGAACTTATTTCCCAGACCCATGCTGTGAGCCTGCAACAGTGAAACAGAATGACTGAGTAGAATAAAAGCACCCATTTCAGAAACGTCGAAGCAGTTAAAGCAACCTTCTGTGCAGTGACACATGGTAGAGTTTTTAAATTATGGCTACAATGCTTATGGAGAAAAGGCAAGTAACATATCTCTGTGTGAACTAATTTGTGACATTGTGGTTTTGCTTAACAAGGGGTGATATAAACAGGTCACAATTTGTCTCCGGGATGTGCACCCACATATTCTTCCAGTGGGGAAGCTCTGTGGATGCAGTTGCTTTCATATCGTCTGTGACAGCTTTCAGAGGCTGCCTTTGCACCAAGCAGACGCTGGAGACTCCTGTTTGAACTTAATGCGCCATGCAACATTAACACCAAAATACACTGTTCAAGTTACATTATTATTCAGAGATTCTAAAACAGTGCCTTTGATGTCCTCGTTTCACTGTTGCATTTATTCTATCTGCTGTGCTATAACATTGAATAAACACAAGTGCATTACAAATAAGGAATATTAATGCAAACTGTTGCAGAACAGGAACAACATAAATTGAATTTCTCCTTAAGATACATATACTTCGAAGAGTAAACTGTCAATTGCAACTAAATAAATGTAATTCTGCAGGCTTTCAGGTGAAGTCTGCTGTGGTTACTAATTTAATGTTTCACTGCGTTAATTCTGTTTATAAATTCTGTCAGAAACATAGATTAACACTAATCCTCCATTCAGACAAGCTAAAACTGTGATAAAGAGCTTTGGGTTTGGGAAAAATGCACACATTTAGCCTCTAAATCAATCACTGACACCAAACAATAAAAAATGGCCTGAACAGCTCACTGCACCTGGAAATGAAGGTTGGTGTACTGTCCTCCAGGTATCTCATTCTCATAGACATCAGCGTTGCCAGATTTCATGGTGGCGGTGCAGTCGAATGGAGCGTAGAGGCCTCTGGCTACTTCCCAATACTCACTGTAGTCAAACACCTTCTCCAGAGCAATGCCTGGAACAAAACGGAGCAGAGGAGAATGAACTTAATCACAGGACATTATGGACACAATTTAACCCTGTCAAGTGATGGATTTGGACTAGAGTAATGCCAACCGTATGCTAGAAGACTTTGAAAAGACA
Source organism: Pseudamia nigra (assembly GCA_029823295.1). Taxonomy (NCBI): domain Eukaryota; kingdom Metazoa; phylum Chordata; class Actinopteri; order Kurtiformes; family Apogonidae; genus Pseudamia; species Pseudamia nigra. The sequence continues at coordinate 21,206 of JAQQAE010002199.1, forward strand.
CAGGTGTGACTTTTTCACATTTAAATACACCTCATAAATCACTGGAGATTTTGCAAAGACTGGGAATCTTGCAAGGCCATGGATCATAAAACCTCAGTTAGATTTAGATTAGTCATTCTGTTTTTGGTTTTGAATGAAGCTTCATCTCAATAATAAAACAATAATACGTCCAGACAATCAGATTTGAGGATGCAGTGAATAAAATTCAGTGTGTGCTAAAAAAAAAGACCAGTAAAAAAAATACTTGAGATATAATGGGGTATGTGAACGCAGAGGAACCGTCAGCTAAGAAGCTTCATTAGTGTAGGCTTCACTAATGGTTTAAGAAAGTACGCACTTCCTGTCTCCTAAGTGGGTGGAGTCAGAGGGATTGTACCAATCTCATTTAGTTCTCCTGTAGGAATAAATGAAACAGGACCAACTGCAAATCCTCTAAAGACTGTGGTATGAATATAGAAAGCGATTTGTCATTGGAGGGCTGGCGTCTCCGGAGTCTTTGGTTGGATAGAAACAAAGCCTGATGGCAAGGTGCATCCTCTATGTATGTCAAGTGTGAATTGCCACTGTCATGTTTTTTTTTTGCAAGGCTGGGTAATACAGGGAAAGTGAACATGACTTGCACATATCAACTAATCTTTTCCTCCCGAATTCACCAAAGTAACTGTTGGACACATTTTCACAAGATGCAAGTCTTCTGAATGTTCTGACAACAAAATGGCACTCAAATCTTGAGCCCATGCAGCGATTTCCAGTAGAGAATAATGTCTGTTTTTAACACAGCGCCACCCGAGGGCCTGAAGATTACCAGTATCCAGTTTTGACCCTCAACCTTCCTCCCAATTCTTTGAATCTCTCGAACATATCATACTCTGTAGATCAGGGTGGCAAACTCATGCCATGGAGAACCGAGACCCTGCGGGTTTTCTTTCCATCTAACAGATTTTACTGATTAGCTCCTCTCCCTTAAATTGAAGGTTTTTTGATCAGTGAAATCACCTGCAGGGTCTCAGCCCTCCATAGCACGATTTTGGCACCCCTGCTGTAGATGGCGGGATCTCCTAAGTCTTCATAATTTTACATTGAGGAACATTTTTCGGAAATTGCTCTACAATTTTCAGATGCAGTTTGTGGCAGATTGGTGGACCTCTGCCCATCTTTACATCTGAGAGGCTCAGTCTCTCTAAAATACTCCTTTATACCCAGTCATGTTACTGACCTGTTACCAGTTAACCTAGTTAATTGTCAAATGCTGCTCCTCCAGTTATTTTTGATTTGTCCCACTTACTTTTGTTGCCTTTGTTCCAACTCTTTTGAGATGTGGTGCTGCCATCAATTCAAAAGGAACTAATGTTTTCCATGAAATGGTAAAATTGCTCAGTTTCAACATCTAATATGTTATTTATGTTCTATTGGGGAAAAAAATATCGGTTTATGGAATTTGCAATACATATTTGCATATTTACATTTTATTTACATCCCAACTTTTTTGGAATTGGGGTTGTGGTAATTATTATGGTAATTAATGTATAACACCATTTACACTCCCAGCAGACAAAGGACGAACAACGGTGGTCATGGACACCACACAATACAATAAACAAATGGAAGACATGCTGAAAGATACAGACACATACGAAGTAATCAAAAAAGACCCCACAGAAGAGAAAAAAAGGACACTGAAAACACTACTCAAGCACCTCCTAGACACAGGGAAAATAGATAAGGACACATA
>JAQQAE010002200.1:0-22933 GCA_029823295.1 Pseudamia nigra
ATTATTATTATTTGAAAAGGAAGTTATGTTAATTATCTGAAACAGAATACATGAAATTAGTTCTAAAAATGATTTAGGATGTCTTCTTACCTTGGCTTATGACTTTGTAGTGATAAATCTCCTCCTGTGTGGCTTATGACACGCAGCATGTCTGACATACGCCAGAAAATGAGCAGGGCTGCAGGAGGCTAGCCGGCACTTCCGGGTCTATCCCAGAAGTGACCCGAAAGAGACCCGGCAGTGACCCGTGTGCGCTCTCACTTCCGAGTCTATCTTCTTTCATAATGCAAATTTTTTTTCATTAGCCAGGACAAAATTTAGGCCGATTTTTTCTTCATTACCCGAACATTTTGTTACCAGCAGCGTTTGTTACCTGGGGTTCCACTGTATATTGAGATCTGTCACCAGGCGAACCAGGCAACAGCTTGGGGCCCCAGGGGGATGACAAACTTTAAAATCAGTGGTGAAGAGTTGCAAGGGAGTAGAGTGGCCCCCTATAGGGTACACTGAAAACTGTATACTGTCATTGCACTGCAACTATTCATTTATATGTATTCACAGTGCAGACTCCAGAACAAAACATTAATCATTTGTATAGAACAGGGGTGTTCAACCTGTGGCTCCACGGCCACATGTGGCTCTTTAGTCTCTCCCTAGTGGTTCCTGAAGTTTTGTCCATTGATGGAGTAACATACTAGAATGAATCAAAAATAAATGCTAAATCAGCAAAAAGAAGAAAAAAGAGAAGTACATAATGAACAAAAATAAAGACAAATAATCTGCACAATGATCAAGAATATTATTAAACAATATAATAAATTAAATGATCAAAACCTAAAAAAATTATGAACAAAAAAATCATAAATCTTACAAGATTAAGACAAACCTGAGCAAAATAACAAGGAAAATGCTTAAACAATTCACAAAAATTGACAAAAATTAATAAATCATTTGAATTAAAAAATTGATAGAACATTCAACAGAATGAATAAAATAGTCCAAAAAAATGAACAAAATAGTCAAGCAAATCATTATGAAAAAGAAAGTGAACAAATATAATGAAAAATAATGAGCCAAATAATCAACAAGAATTGAATGAATGAATGAATGAATGAAACTTTGTTTATAGAGCACTTTACAACAACAACAAAGCTGACCAAAGTGCTGCACATTCAGATTACAGAAATTCACAAAAATAACTTGTCAAACGAACCAAAATTCACCAAAAAATAATAGTGATTTTTAAAAATGATCAAAATGGAGCCAAATAAGAACAAAAATGAGCAAAAAATAAACAAAAACAAAAAAGAATAAAATAATGGTACATGATGAATAGTGAAAGCCAAAAAACATATTCACAAGTTGAAATTGAGATGCTCTAATGAACACTGGCTCTCGGGGGGAGTGGCCCCGTGTAAATTTTTGCCGAGGGCCCCAACAGATCCTAGAATCACCACTGGCAGGGATGACAGCAAATGGGCTCGAGAACAGATTTCCACACCTGCCTCAACTACGTACAGGCTTCATATAATATATAGCACCATATTCAAGCTCAAATGAGCTCTGCCCACATGAGCAACATACAGTGTTCACCCACTTTTTTTAAAAATCCAGACAAATATCCATTTAAAAAAAAACACATTTACAATCGCCTTGTGTCAGAATATGATCTCTGGTCCCCTTGGAAGTGACCTGCAGTTCAACCAATCAGAGTGTTCTTATGAACAGTGGGTGGGTTCAACACCTCACTGTAAATTCAGAGCATTTATGGTGAGTGTGAGTTAAGAGGCCATCAGAAAAGTAAGGAAAAATCAAATCAACACTTTTCTTTTGATAACAGCTTTACAGACACATAGAGAAGACGTAGATATACATTTACATGTCACAACATTGGATCTCAGATGAACAAATGGCTGATAGAATAAAAACATTTTGGGTCCCAATCCTAAATTTACAACGGCTGCTCCACTCTCAAAACTACAGGTGATTTCCACTTAATAAACCACTCTTGCTCCAACATCAGTGTGTATTTCAGAGTGTTAGAGATCTGCACGGATGCAGGATTATTCCAACCCTGTGCGCATGAGAACAGCCTAATCTGACTCGTGTTACTGCTCTGCGTGCATGTGGATCGAGTGTGGATGTGTGTGTCAGTGTTTACTCAGTTGTAATTGGAGCGCAGGTAGGCGCACAGTCTCATTTTGTCCTAATCTCCTCCTGGGCAATTCAGCCAAAAAACAGTACCCCATAGACCCTTCTTGACCCCACGCCTTGGCTGTAATTACCAGCCATACAACACACACACACACACACGCTACCAAACATGTCCAAATTCATCCTGTGGCAGACAGATACCAGGACCTCCATGGGCGTGTGTTTCCAGAGGAGATGTGACCTTAATTGCTTAAGTCTTAAATTATCTTTAATTGTGCTCACTGTGTTGCTTTATGGTAATGGGAGGGGGTCGGGGAGTGGCTGGGCTCATGAGCTATAGTTACAGCAGGGAAGAGGGCAGTGAAAGGCCATGAAGTCACCTCCAGCTGAGTCCACACGCGTAAACACACACAGGTCAGTGCTAGAGGCACATGGCGTTTACTTCTTCTATACTGACATGTAGCTTAAACGTACAACATGTTCAGACGTGAGTCGTTTTTTTGTGGCGTTTAGGGATGGATGCGACTTCACACAGAGGTGGCATGTGAGACCAGTGGTGGGCAGATTACACAGAAACAGTACTGAAGTAAAAGTACTGACACCTAAGAATTCTAATGACTCAACAAGAAGTAGAAGTAAACATACTGTAAGTACCTGAATAAAAGTACAAGAGGAAATCATATGAAACTTGTAACTTCATAACATGGAAGTTATTATAGCCTCAGATATGGTGTTCAAACAGGAATTGTGGTCATTTTTGTTCATTTCCATGACTATTTTGTTCCTTATTTTGTTGATTTTTTTTGTTTAATTTTGCACATTACTTTATTCATTTTTTTTAACTTACTTGATTCATTTCACCATGGTTTTTTCTTCTCTTTTACTTATTTTGTTGCTTATTTTGTTTTTGTTCAGTTTTTATTCATTATTTTGTTCATTTTTGTTGACTTGATCATTTTGCTTGTTTTGCTGATTTTTTTTGTTCAAATTCCTGGTTATATTGAATATTTTTCTAAAATTACTTCATTATTTTCTTCATTCTTGCTTGTTTTGTTGCTTATGTCAATTTTATAATTTATTTGACTGCCTGGTCACTGGCAGGAGTGGTGACCCTCAAACCAAATGAGAACTTTACAAGAAAGCACTGAATATATTAAATAAAAAACAATTTACATACCACCACTGCAATATCCTATCAAGGTACATCCTCCTGAACTTTGAGAATTTAAAAAAATTAAAGCTGCCTGTCTGATGTATAAAATCCTGCATGGATTAGCTTCAATCCCTCCCCCCATTAATGAGTACGTCAAATACAGAGCTAATAGTCCTTACAGTATGTGCAATTTCAGCATGTACAATGTGTATGTTTATATGTATATATTTTTAGTTGATACAACAATTCCAAACACTTTATATATCACCCCACAAAATGTGCAATCACTCAGGCACTTTACCTATAATCTGTTGATGTGTTTGTATTTTTTATCTTTCTGCTGTGCACTTTGTCCATGGTTATTACTTCTGTTTGTCTTGTGTTTGTTGTTGTTACTCTTGTTGATATTATTCCACCAACCTGCCAGGGGACTGCAGATGGAAATTAGCTGGGATAATAATGGGCTTTAATCTGAAAATATTTACATATATTGCTGTATATGTCCATTAATATGTCCTGTCACTTACATAAATAAATAAACTATAGATTATCTTCTTAAGCTTTCTATTTCAACCAATTTTACTCCTGCTCAGCTACATTTGGCCACAGCTTAATGATTAGAAGAACATTTATTTTCATCACTAAATGTAACTGAGTAAGAGCAAAAACTATTTTGCAAAACAACTACTCTCAGAACTAATTATTTTCAGAAAAACTACTTAAGTATATGTAAAGGAGTAAAAATACTTGAGGACTACCCACCTCTGAGTTTGACCTTCACACCTTTACCTTTACTTCTTACATTTTTACACATATCTATACTTTTTTTCTCTGACACCTTCAACAGGCTCACTATTTTAGTTTTAAAGATAACATATCTTAATGTTTAAATCTACACCTGTAGTGCATATTCTTTATGTGTCAGACTTCTGTAAGAGTGTTAACCAAATAAATTGTGTATTTGTGTGTGTGTGTTTGTAATCCTGCAACACATGCTTTGATTTTGTTGAAAATGTTGCACCCAGCCTCTTTTCATCACGCAGTGCGCTTTGACTTCAAAGCCAACACTGGGAACAATAATACCATTTTTATGGATAGTGTTCTGGAAAAATGTTATGGCTATGCCTTTCTGTGGGCCCATCACCTACAGGAAGGGTCTTAAGGGTCCGGTGCTGTGTGGTTTGGGTGGCAGCAGAAGGTGGGGCACGGATGTCCAATCCCCGTTGCCACAACTAGCTCCAACTGGGGGGAGGCCCTGGGGCAGACCCAGGACACACTGGAGGGTGCACTGTTTCTCGGCTGGCCTGGGAACACCTGAGGGACCCCCATAGAGGCGCGGGAGGAGGTGGTCGGGCAGAAGGAAGTCTGGTCTTCTCTGCTTTGGCTGCTGGCCCCGCGACCCTAACCAGGATGAGTAGAAGAAGATGGATGGATAATGTGCATATAGTCTTTGCATCACGTATCCATACCAGAGGCTTTGATGTAATGGTTGAATCGACATAAAGGAATGAGAAGGACTGGGATGACAGAAGTACACATAGAAAGCTGCCCCTGAGGTAACGAGTAGTGCATCTCATATGTGACAGATATGGGAATATTTAAGACACAACAAGACACATCAGATGAGATCAGAGAGAAAATGTCCATGAGACAAGGAGAACTGGAAAAAAAACATGAATGGCGTGAGGTTCCGTTGTGCAGTGCTGTTCCATGAATCATATGACACTACTATGATGTGTGTGAGGTGCTTCATAACCTGTATTTCGACATGAATCTACAGAGTTTTAACATCAATTCTGATTACGCATTCAAAAATCTTCCAGCGCAGATAAGCCTTGATATATTTTTTTATAATATTTATTTATTTACAGAGAGTGAATATATGTACATGAATCATCTGATGTACATGGGCATGTCAGATCTTACAGTGTGTTTTTGAAGACATGTAGACGGTGCAGTAGTTCATTACCCCTCAGCTGAACATTTACATTTACTGGCTCTGTCTAGACTCTGTACATTAAATATTTGGCACGTGGAAACCCATTCTAATGCCAGGCGTGGACACATATGCTTAGAGCTGTCAAGTTAGGACTATATAATAAAAAAAAATAAAAAAAAACACATGTTAATGCCAGGTATGAACATAGCTTTGTGGGCCCGATTCTCTCTGATTTGGGCTTGTACTTCTTTTCTTACCCTCTGTTCTTTTGAAGACCAGAACCAGTATTTCCCAGGTACATTTTCAGGGAAGCACATTGCATGTTTGAGGTTTTGTTTTCATCCAAGTGCTTCAGTTGTGTAATTGATGATTAGTGGCTGGAATTCGGAGCGTCGTGCTGGAAGACAGCCAGTCTGTACATGATCCTTTTCCAGTCATTATCATCTTCTACCAGTGTGGATCCTCTGGTTTTCCATGACTAGACTGATAACCCTGTTTAGGTTTCTGTGGTTGATTTCGGGTAACTTCACAAGAATTTTACTTCTTTAAAGGCAGAAAAAATGGCTGAATTCCCCCCCATGTGGGTGGACCTAAAATGTCTCTCTGGCTAATTATCTGGACTTGAGCTCAGTCAAAAAAGGCAAAGGGTAACAAAGAAGGAAGTTCATGTTATGTAGCCTCACGTATTTATGACTAATAGAAAACATGTACCTCTGGCTCAGTTGACCTTTCAGGGTCAGCGCAGCCAAGATTATGAAAAAGTGTCATGACCATTTATATTGTTCATTTAAACAATATTTTACCACAGTTTCTGCTTTGTTGTTCCAGTCTGCCAACTTGTGCTCCAAAAAGCTGTCCTTTCACCCTGCCTATGGACATTTAATTTCAACAATGAGCGTTTCTTTTTTTTTTTTTCCCCTGGCCCATTTCAGAGAAATGCCTGTTGAAGTAAAGCTGCTTTACATTAACTGGAAACATTACGGCAAGAGGTCAGAATGTCCGTCTTTTCATATGCAACCAAGAATTCAAAATAATGGATTGAATTTGTTTACCAGGAAAACCAACATATCAGGGATACATTTGATGGTTTGTTTGGTGTAATTACATTATATGCTCAAGTCAGAAATAGGAAAGGGGGGAAATATGGAGTACAGGTTGAAGATTTATTTTAATATTTGTTCAAATTGTGTGGAATTGTTTTAGCTCAGCTTGATTGCTACTCAACTGATGTGACCTGTCTAGTATGCCATCATAATTAAAGTGCCCATGACATGCTTTTCTTTTTCTATGGCTTATCTACCATGTTGCAATGGTGAATTCTCATCTTAAACATGCTGGAAAGTCTACCCAAAAGTCTCCATATCTCCTACAAATCATTTGGAGAAGAGACTCATGTTTCACAAGTCTTGCAAACTCTCAGTTGTGAGCTCAGTGTGGCATTATAGTGTTTCAGATATCTTTACATAGTCATTCTTACATTAAAAAAGCAAACACACAGATGCACAGTCCACCTCCTTTGCTTTGAACAGTCTTGGTTGTAATCACTACGGAGGATGGTATGTCCTGTTAGCTGCACAGCCATGTCGGAGATCCAAGCGCAATTACATACAAAATTATCAGTTGTGCAGCTCTATTTTGCCCTTTATGGGTGCAATAGATTGAATGCCGAGCCATGCCCCGGGCCTGCTACTGCAGCTGGGAACAGCTTGGCAACCATGGCCACATGGCTCAGTAACCCCACTATTAATAGCAATAGTGATAGTAACATTTGATCACCCTAGATTTGTGGCTTGGAGGAGTGCTCAGAAACTCAGAATTAAACCCAAAATAAGGCAAATCCAGTTGATTTGGAAGGAAGACTCTCCACTTGTAATCTTGAATTTTCATTCTGAAATAAATAGACAGTTTTGAGCTGATGGGTGCAAAGCTAATCTGGAGGTACCAAAGATTAAAATTAAAGTGCTTCAAATGAGAATGCATGGGCACTGCGGCATGCTGTAATATCAGTATCTTTGGTGCTGTCTGCACTCACCTGAATCATGCTCTGTCTTATTCATACTTGAGTATCCATGATACTCCTAATCTGGCAGATATTCAAAAAAATGCAAAGGTACTTGAAGATTCAAACATTGCTACAGTCTGAATTAGGCATTACAAAGTCAAAGTTATCATATAGATTTTCACGTTGTACTGATTGTATTATTAATTGCAGATGAATCCATGAATCAAACAGAAAAAAATGCTCCACCTTAAAGCTGCTGCTGCTCACCTCCGAGCAGGACACAGTATTAAAGTTGCAAACATGACAAAGCTGGTTTGTTCCACATGAAGTGCATAGGTGTACTACATTTTAGACTACAGATAAGCTGGTTTACATGCATATAAAGTGGAAAAGTGGATCTTGTCACAAGTAGCTAGGTAAGACACATCTGTAACACCAGGTGTGAGTTTGAGAGTCCACAGACTGTACCTGGACCCTCAAGATGGACATTAATGTAAGGTTTGAACAGGGCCTCAGAAGCAGATCTCATGGATTCTGGGATGTATCAACTATACCAATGGGACAATATGGCTTTATGTTTAAAGATGTTTGATGGTACCTCTGTGGCTCTGCTGAGGTTACTCCCTCCCTCACTGACTGCACTGAAAAAGGGAAAGTCAGAATCAGAACAGCTTTTATTGTCATTGTTAAATGTTTCCATCAACAATGAGATTACTTGCTCCCACCGAGGGGGAGGGGGCTGGAACACAGACATGTGCACAGCATTTAGCAGTTAGCCTTTAGTTAGGATCTAGCCTTTAGTTAGGATTTAGTTAGGTAATCGACAGCTTCAGCAGTTGGGGGAAAAGGGGAGGGGGGGATACAATAGGAAAGAGAGTTTAAAAAAACACAGTTTCCAGGATAAGGCTCCTTAGGAAGCAAAATTATGGTCACATAGAAAAAATCCTCATATGTAGAATTAGCAGACATGTTGCTACACGTTAACAAAGCAAAGTATCAGAGAGAGTTGGGGTGTGCGTGTCAATGTCAAGTGGTAGTCGCTGGATGCATTGTGTCATATCAGTTCTGATAGGAAGTCAAGAATCCTCTTCACTGCATAAAGTCCAGATGATAAAATTTCATGCTAGCTACCATGATGGCACAGGTCCATAAAAAAGTTCAAACTTAACCCCGGGTCAAGAATCCTCTCTCAGCGCATATAGCCAGATGTTAAATCCCATGATTCTTTCCATGGCAGCACATGTCCATAGAAAAGTTCAGCCTGCCGCCTATCAGTGTTTGTGTGAGGCGGGGGAAGGGAGAAAGGCGGCGCTCATTCCTCCAAGCAGTGTCTCCTCCAAAGGGAGGTTGCACTAGCCTCACAAGGCCAGAGAAGGAGCCAAAACAAAAAGATAAGACGGTCACACTTTCAGAGGCAGAAAAGAATTTAACGCCTCAGTACCCAATTTTATATTTTTTTGGTACCAGACCTCAAAGTCCATCCAATGAAGAGACCCCAGCACTTCTGTGTTGTAACCCACCCCTCGATTTAACTCAGAAATCATCCATGTTGTGCTGCCAGTGCTCTTCCCAACTTCTTGATTTGGAGACAAAGCTTTACTGGGCTTTGAACAGCTCCCTCCAGCTTCTTTATCGATACATCAGGAAAACACCCAAGCCAATCAGCAGAAATCCTGTTATCATGGTTCCGAATAGGTACATATCCATAACATCCTCAGTGGACAGCGTTTCAAAAACACATAAGTCCCCATGCATCCATGGATCCTCACATGTCCAGCAGCTGCTGTCCTCTGAGGACCTCTGGTTACCCCCGACCTGTCTTCCTGTCCACAGCGTGTCAATTTCATTGAGGTCCAGCTGGTCAATTCCATGTTGTTTTAGATTTAGGGGGAGACTGACAGAGAATGAAGCAAACACACAGACAAGACATAGCAAGCCGGGAAAACTGGGACTGGAGCAGATAAAAATGTGTATGCTCTCTCTGAAAGCCGGAAGAGAAAAAATCATGGGTGACACTGTGTTATTACCGTATTTTCTGGATGAAAAGTCGCTCCGGTATGTTAGTCGCATGAGCCAAAAAATGCATAATTAAGAAGAAAAAAACGTGCATTTGTCGCTTTGCAGAACAGGTCGCGCCTGTTCGGGACTCAGGCTGCGCGCCTGAGCTGCGCTGCGGCTCGTCTCCTCTAGCGGCTGTCAGTGTGACAAGCACCTTATAGTCGAATTTATTCAAAGTATAAGTCGCTCCGATGTATTTGTCACTCCCATCGCCACACTATGCAAAAAACTACGACTTTTAATCAGGAAAATGCGGTATGTGCTTTTGTGAAATCTCTAGTTTGTGCTAAAGTGTTTTGTGCACATTTGGAAGTGGCAGGGGTATGTGGACATCTTTTACATCTTTGGTCTTTTGGTGTCTTGCATGTCATTTCTGTCTTTTTGCATCTTGTATGTTGTTTTCATCTAATAACTAAGAGCAAATAAATAAACATACATTCACCCACTAAACTACAGTAAATGTGCCCATGTCTAATATGAGCACAGAGTAGTTGCTCCTTTGTGCTAAACGTCACTCAGGTGGCTGTACGACAACAGCGGCTGTCAGTCCATCCAGGACATGTCAAGATAGACTCTGTTCACCCGCCTCCATCCTTCATTTCTTTGTGTTTCAGAGGTTGACGGGGCAACGCTGGGAGATGACAGAGAGAGGTCACAGCCTGACTGTCATTAAACTGTCAGAGGTCAAAGGTCAGCCAACAACCCGGTGTGTTCTCTGACATGATCCTGCTTTCTTGACAAGATGACATGAAAAAGTAGAATGTTGCAGATTTAAGCAACCGATTTGCTGTCAAAGCACTTCACACCCTAATTCAACTAGATAACAATAAAATGAATAAAATATACTGTTGCTCATAAAGTTCTCATGAAATGATTGTGACAATGTGATTTATTCTTGATAAAGTTATCTTCTAAAAAACATTATTACAGTCTCTTCCATAAGTGATTACTGATGTATATGAATAGGAGTGTAAAGGAATAAATAAAGAATAAATGTAGGATAAAAAGAAGAATGCGCCTAAAAACATTTTTTTTACAACTTTATCAGCAACAGTGGAGTTGAAGTTAAAAAAAAAAATCATGATGACTCTGATGTTCTGAACTGAGGCAACAAAGAACTGTAAATAGCATAACACACAATAAATTGCATTGCATTTTTGGTATTTTTTTCTGGGATATACAGCTAAAATGGTCTTAAGATGAAAGTTTTGGTCCTGAGTGAGTGCTGAAAAAAACAGACCGTTAATAAAATTACACAGCAATGCAGTGGGTAGCACTCACAGCTAGGAGGTCCTGGGTTCAATCCCAACGTGAGCCAGTGGAGTCTTTCTGTGTGGAGTTTGCATGTTCTCCTAATGTCTATGTGGTTCTCTCTGGGTTCTCCGGCTTCCTCCCACAACCAAAAACATGCAGTAGGGGTTTGGTTCATTGGTCACTCTAAATTGTCCATAGGTGTGAATGTGAGTGTGAATGGTTGTCTGTCTCTGTGTCAGCCCTGCAATGAATTGCTGACTCAACCAGGGTGTACCCTGCCTTCACCCTTAGTCAGCTGGGATAGGCTTCGGCATCCTCCCCTGACCCTTGTTAGGATTAAGTGGTAAAAAATGGATGGATGGATGGATGGATGGATTATCAATAATTATTACAGTGGAACACCAGGTAGCGAAATGAATCCATTCCAGCGTCACGTTCGTTGGGCGAAACATTCGTTAGGCAGGGTCAGTTTTTCCATAGGAATACATGTAAAAACAAATTAATCCATTCTGAGACCCAAAAAACTCCCATATAAAGTATATATATACATATACATGCACATTTATTTATTTATAAAGACACTGACTGGAGGAAGATGAGACAGAGACTGCCATTTTTCTTGGGTCCCATGATGAAAAAAACAAAATGATGTAGTATTTTAGGTGAAAAAAGGCAAATATACAGCGCAGAGGTCATATTGACGTTTACACTTGGCCGAGATAGACCTGGAAGTCCAGGTCTATCTTGTTTGTAACGTTAGCCGGGACACAATTTTGGCCGATTTTTTCTTGGTTACCCAAAAATTTTGTTGATAAAAGCGTTCATTACCTGGGGTTCCACTGTACTTATTGGTAAAAAGATGCAAGAACATGAAACAAAAACAAAAATGATGTGAAAAACAAAAAAGATGAAAATTACTTTAACCTTTCAACTGACACAATGACAAATAAATCTTGGAAAAAAAAGAATGAACTGTAGAATTGTGTTCCTGGCTTCACATGGACATTACTTCATGGTTGACTTGTTTGTTTAAGGAAACTTTGGTAAGAACTAACAGTCAAAGGGACACAGACATACTATGTGTTTTCACAGTCATTTAATATTTTTGTAATAGTTTCATTAGAGGTCCCAGAACAGGTATGATTTTTTTTTATTTTATATCTGAGTCTCACTTTGTCATTGTCAGAGTAGTAGATTTATTCAAAGTAATGTTTAATCATTATTTGAATATGAATAATCAATAAATACTTTACTAACTGATGGTGAGAGGACAAACAGCCAAAAATGAGTTTTACTGAAGTTTTACATGAGGATTTTGGTCATGGATAGAGGTCAACCGCATGGCCCCAATGCCTGTTAAGGGTTAAATATGATAAACCATCATAAAAGACACAAAAATGATAAATGACAACAGATGCTAAAAGTTTAATAGACAAATGACACGAAATACACAAATTCCAAAAAAATGTCTGCTCTGATTTTGCAATTTCTTGCACACAAATTTATATAAATGAGTCAAAAGGTGCAGAAAGACACAAAAAGATAGGTTAGGTCAAATTTGCAAAATGATAAATATGACCTAAGATGCAAAAGGATGTTTAAGACACAATCAACATAAATTACACCCCCTTATATGAAACTCAGACTACGTTAATCTCTTGTTAATGTGAAAATTACTGCTGTATTTCAGCTCAGAACACAAAATAATCTAAAAATTAACAAAATGTATAAACAATAAACAAAAAAAGCTAAATAAAAAAAAATGACAAATGAATTGTCAAATTGTCAAGGGAACAAGGAGATAGATCAAGGAATAAAAATGAACTCCCTATAAAATAGAAGACATAAAAATACTAACAAATTATTTAGAATAAATACACACTCTCCTCACATGCACCCCCCCCCCACACACACACATACATAAATACAATGCCAACATTATCACCAAAAAAGAGCAAAATATTCCACAAAAGGAATAAAACACAAAGTACATTGTAATGTCTCTTTATACAGCTACTGAACATGAGAATGACTTCACAACCCACTCGTTGACAACCACTGGCTAAACATATGTTGTATTTTCCGGGTGATATGTCGCTCCAGTATTTGGTATTCCGCTGTGGCGACCCCTCAGGGGAACAGCCGAAAGGAGAAGAAGAAGATGTCGCTCCGGTATGTTCGTCGCACAAGCCAAAAAATGCATAATGAAGAAGAAAAAAATGTCTATTAGTTGCTCTGCACAACAGTTTGCATCTGTTTGGGGAATGCACGTCAAACACCAGGAGGGACAGGTCGCGGCTCGCCCCCTGTAGCGGCTGTCAGTGTACAAACACCCGAGTCGAATTTATTCAAAATACAAGTCGCTCTGATGTATTTGTCTCTCCTCTCGCCAGACTATGCAAAAAAATGCGACTTTTAATCTGGAAAATACGGTAACTGTGAGAGTGAGGGTATTCTGATCAATATACAGGCAGTTCCTGGGTTACGCGGTACTCGACGTATGCCAATTTCGACTTTACGACAGTCTCATCCGCCATTCTGTCTCCAGTTGCCGCGTAGTGTAGAGTGTCTGTGTTTGTGCTACTGTAGATATTTTTCTCGGTATCCTCGCTTTTTTCACCCTCTTTTTCACATCATGGCCCCAAAAAAGAAAGCAAGATCTTCTAGCAATGCTAGTCCAGCCAAGAGGAAAGCCATTACGATAAAAACGAAGCTGGAAATCATCAAAAGGTCGGAGAAATGCGGAACAGAACAGGTCGCGTCTGTTCAGAGAATGTCTGTTCAGGCTGCACGGCTAGTCTCCTCTCAAACACCTTATAGTCGAATTTATTCAAAATACAAGTCGCTCCGATGTATTTGTCACTCCCGTCGCCAGACTATGCAAAAAAACGCGAATTTAAATCCGGAAAATATGGTAAAAGAAAAACTGGCTGGAAAATCAGAAGCAGAAACTCTCATTATCTCTCTTTGCCACTTTTCTGTGACACTAATATTGTCACCCATAAATTGAAAATAGGTGGCGAAATATTACAATCTTCTCATTTCATTGATGTGTACTAAAATACATTTAAGATGTGGGAAAGTATAAAATGAACTGGAATATTTGCAATCTCTGAAGAGATTGCGTGGGATTGCTGTGCGTTGGCACATACAGTATGATTGCACTTTGTCAGATGCATGTCTGAAACTTCAGCTTTGTTTGCAGAAACACACAAGACATTGTGTTAGATACATGTGCACTGATATAATTTTTATGTACTTTCAGTGGAATTGTGTAAGTACGAGTTAAACAAGCAGACTTACAGGCTTTCAATAGACACCTCTATTTCATCTAATACAGGTGATAGTGAGGCAGTTGCATGTAGCCTTCGTCACTCTGTGGCTCAAATTTCGCTTACTGTAAGTCAATGGGGTGGCATATTTGACACATTTTCTGACAGCAATGCCACTAACTATTATTCATTGGAGAAATAATCAAAGGATCAAAAGCAATTGCAGCATTGCCATGGTGACCACATTTCATGGCGCTCAAGTCTCGAACATTCTGTTTGAGTTCTACATTCATTTCCTACAGGAAAAAAATTGTGAAAAAAACCTAAATTATTTAAAAACTATAAAAGATAGATGTATGAAAAGTAATAGCCGACATGTCTTGAAAGAGCTTGATGTTATGGTGTTTAAATGGTCTGAAACGGGCGAAAACTGTGAGAGGAGATGCGGTCCAAAAGACATATGGCAAAATAATAAATTAAGAGTGAGGAGAAGAATAGTGGGATCCCAATAGTGACAGTTTGTCCAAGGACAAAAATAAAATCATTTATTTTCTGAGCATGTTCACCTTAACATGAAGGCAGTGAAGGTTTAGTTTAGAAGATTCTGTTGTGTGCTGGAAGGTTTTTTTATTCTAAATCCATTTCCATGGCTGACGAGTGGGTGTGTTACAACCATCCTTTTACATAAAACAGGGACTAAAGCAAAAAGTGTTACAACCATACCCGGTCTCCCCCACTATTAAAAAACAGATGTGGGTAAATTTGACCTGTTGGCTGTTCTAGCACTGACTCCATTATTTGTCTCAGTGACTGTAACAGATTTAAGTTACAGTTCTGGTCATTTTGTGACACACTGTTTCATGTTACAACTTACTCCCCAACAGTGCTGCATTTTAGTCATTTTTGAACACTTGTGTAAAACATCGGTGGGAAAAACACATCCATCATTCTCACTTTGAAATGTCTCACTTGCAAATTACATGTCACTGAAGTTGACAGCCAGAGACTCTGCATCGTCTGGCTCAGACCCATCTGGTACAGATATCCAGGCAAATTGAAATGGTCAAAGTCAGTGTGAGCACAGCCTTTGAGAAACTGTGGGCAGATTAGATATTATTGCGCACAGTGGATGTGGGCAGATCACACGTTTCTTTGGTCAAGTCAACTCTGTACTGAACATATTAAAACCTGCTCAGACCAAAGCAGTTTAAAGTTAGTAATGTGAGGCTTTGCATGAGGAAAAACCACAGTATGAAGACGTTTCCCTGGTTCTCAGGGTGTGTTTAAATATGGTGTTTATTCATAAAAGATGAAGCTTCCCCACACCACCAATCCTGTACATTTGACTGTCCCCAGAGAAACATTTGTTTAACTAATTACTGAACAAAACAGTTTATGGATAACCACTGCAGTATGGATGACATGTTTTCCATTTCGGACTCCATCTGTAGCTGACGTTTGGTGTCTATGTTTTTGGATTACAAGCATAGGTGTAGATTTTGTCTGTACATTGGCGGGGGAGGGGGGGGAACTAATCAAGAAAATGTGTAAAAAAAATAAATGGAATACTGAATAGAACATAAAATCAACAAAATGAGGAAGATAGTCAAGAAACTGAAGGAAATAAACGAACTAACGAAGAAAATGCACAAAAATGAACTAAATAACCAGGAAAATGAAGAAATGCAATCAAAATAGTCAAGAAAGTGAGTCAAATTTAACACAATAAATGGAAAAGTGAACAAAAATGATGCAAAAAATGGTAAATTAACTAAATAAACCAAAAAAGCAACGAAAGGATTTAAAATATATTAACCAATCAAGAATAATGCACTAAAATTACAAACATAAGCAACAAAAAGATAACTGAATAAAACTAAACAAGCAACAAAATGAACTTAAATTAGTAAAACTGTTGATTTTAAAATACGCTGTAGTTCACTACAGCACATCAAAATGAACAAATAAGTACCAAATGAAAATTAACCAAAAAATTCTGAAAATTGGTATGCAAGAACAACCAGTCAAGAAGTGTTGGGGGGGTCAGCATTAAGGGGGTCGAATCCCCTCCCCCACCCCTCCTGACACCCACACCTATGGTTACAAGAGAGATACAAGATGACAATATCATACCATACCAACTTTATTTATGAAGCCCACTAAACTCCAAATAGGCCAAAGTGCTGTACATTTGGATCACATTAGCAAAACAAAGAGTACCAGTAAGAAATATAAAACACATAAAAACATTATTTAAAATGACAAACAGCAATAAAACAATAAAAGCAATAAGATACATAAAATATTACAACATAATAAAAATAAAATAAAACAATAAAATAAACCAAATCTACATTATCATGCTGGTATTGTACATTTATTGTGAAAATTCAGCAGTGCTTGTTGAAAACACACATTTCTTTGCTAAACATCAACAATTCCTGTCAGGATTTTCAAAGACAATCAACAGGAACTTCACCCTCGGTTCTTATTTGGGCCAAAGAAAGAGTAGTTTAGAATGGATGTGGTAAAGCAGCTATAATCAGCGTTCTCATAATAATGGGTCGAATGACTGTGTAGGCTCATTGTGATGAATCTGCAGAAAATTATAACCTGACTCTGCAGATCTCCTCACTTTACAGCAACTTTTAGCTCATTGTTTACATGTCCGGCATTTAACCTCACCCTCGAGGCTTGTTCTCACCAATAGTGCAGGTTGTAGCCACGGCAGACAGACTGTACAGCGACAGCAGCGCCGAAGTGATTCAGGAAGAGCGTGATTTTTGAAAAAGCAATTAAAAGAATGTGAATGTTGAACTCACACATTCATCAATTGCCTAATAATGGCTCTGACACTGTCTGATTTTGCAATAAACATCACTATGCCTTGATTTTATTGCAAGGGATTTCTCGCTGAAGGACTCTCGGAATGTAAAAGAAACAGTAGATAAGTGAACAATGCGGGGGGTTAAGCATCACAATCATCAAAACAAGCAGGCAGCTATAGTCATGGTGATGCAGTACGTCTAGTTGGTCATCACCAAAAATACTGTAGGTCAAAGACAGTGATATGATGCCTCAGGTGATTTTGCAAATTAAAGTGACATTAAAAATAAACTTTTTTTTTACTATACAACTGAATTATTTGATTCAGGTGATGTGAAACACAATACTGGTGATAACACATGAAGAAGTCATCAAATATGTAAAAATCTGCATTTTTCTTGGGGACTTTGTGTCTTCAATTTTTTTATCCTTCCCATGCCAGTGATGACATGGATGGACATTTCACCTGTCAATGTGTAAAAGTGAAAAAAACTCCTCTAATCAGGCTTCAACTCACTTGACTTATTAAAAAAATGACTTATAAATGACAGAAACTTCATCTAAAGTAAATTTACAATTTTGTTGTGATCTCACCTAATGCTTTGTTGTTGCCATAGCAACAACATTGTAGCATACCATCAAGAAACTAAATTTGAAATTTAAGTATAAACATGTACGTGTAGATGTTTTGATTTTTATTGTTGTTGTTGATGTGTATTTTGTTTACTGGTTATTGTTTTGATTGTATTCATGTCAGTTTGTCTGTTTGTTTGTTAGCAGGATTATGCAAGAACTACTGGATGGATTTTGATGAAATTTATGAGATTTGCAAATCATTGCGTTGTTTTTATGTGCATTTTATTTACATCCCAACTGTTTTGGAATTGGGGTTGTGATAAAATGCAGAGGTTGATGCAATTTACTGTGCAGGTATATACAGTAGACTCCTATAGAAAAAATCCAATTTGGGTTTCAAGCTGAAAAGCTGATCTTCACATGCAGCATACTGCACTGCATGCAGCTTTAGAAAGTCACATGTATCCAGTATGCAGTATGTATTCAGTATCCATTATATGATTATGAACACATCCCACTTCATTCCCACGCTTTAATTAATGGCAGATAACATGCCGCAGACATCCTTTACACTCCTGTGTTGTGAAGACCACCAGTGATAGGGGCTGACATGTGCTGCTTAAGCTAAAGCTGATGCACATGTCAGTGGCTTAACAGACTTTAACGCGCCGCATCAAACTCCCACATCAGGGCTTCTCAGTGAGAAAAGAATTGTGCAAAAGAGTCAAAAGTCTACCAATTTCTTGCAAATTAAAAACATGAGGGTTTGTTGCACAGCGAGGGGGGAGAAGATGCTTTGATTCTGCAAGTGTTGACAGCACAAGGACACCTTATCCAGAATGCTTCCTCCCACTCACTCCTTGAGCAGCTCCCAACACAACGAAGACTTCAAAAGAACTGCAGGTCATTCAGTTTAAAGGCAAGTCCAATGAGAAACAAATGCAAAATGATGTCATTCCTTCATTGAGAGCACGCGTTAATACAATTTTAATCTTGACCTAGAGAGGAAGGTCATCAGCATGATTTAAATTACCTCAAAAATCACATATTCCTCCATTTACTGTTGCAATTATGGACTAAAATCAGCTCCAGGTGTTGCATAATAACTAAAACAGCCTTTATTTGAACTCAGAGGCTGTGAGAAACCACTCTACTGTACATCCAAAACAAATAAGTCTTTTTGTGGCTGCTTGGTGAGGGCCTGACTTGAGACGGCAAACGCTGCAGACAGGAGGTTCAAAATCACACACACAGCGAGAATGGCTTGAAACCATGAGAATACAGATGAAGCCGGGTTTTCATATCAATCTAATAAGAGTCATATGGAGAGAAAAAGGCATCAGTGGTCGACGCTCAGGATAGATGTGGAGAGGAGAGTGAGAGATCATGGCAGCACGGTGTTTTTCTTGTGCTGTTGTGAAAACAGACACTAGTGCAAGTAGCAGCCGCTCCATAATGCATGGTTTTAGAAGCAAATGAGTAATATAACCACTAGTGACTGAATGCTGACACCATGTATCAACAGAAATCCCAACAATCTACACTGTCTCGCACCAATTCAGTCAATACCACACACATTATTGTATGAGCTTTCACAAACATCAGGCTGTGTTGTGCAGTGCAGAGTGCATTCAGCTTCGTCGGACTTCCGCGGGTGTTTGATCGCTGGCGGTGTGCCTCTGAAGCGCTGTGTGTTTGCGAGTTTTCTCTCCGACGGAGGCCCGCAGTGTCGACGAAGGCCTTCATTGGAGGGGGTCGCTGCGGCGGAGCGGCGCCAGCTGTGACGTGTGGGTCACTATTTGTGGTTTCTTGTGTGTCCAGCTTTGTAGGTTGATTGTTGAAATTAAGTTTGTTGTTTCTGGAGGCCATGGTGTTTTTTTTTGTAGGAAAGCATTTGTTTTTTTTTTTTGTTTCTCAAACAAATGTTTGGGCCTGAAAACAGTTTTTCCGTAGGAATCTATTTTGCACATTTCGCCTATCACGGGTTATTTTTAGAACGTCACCCCCCGCGATAAACGAGGGACCACTGTACTAAATCAAATACTTTGTCAACTCAAAACATGAACAAAAAAAGAACAACATGAACAAATAGAAATGAACAAAATAAGTGACAAAATCAGAAAAAAATAATCAAATAAACCTAGCAACACAAGCAAACAAGAACAAAAATGAACAAAATAACCAACAAAATGATTTAAATATCAGAAAATATCAAAACTGAGCAACGTAACAGGTAAATTTAAAAATGAACAGTATAACCAATGAAAATAAAATAAGTAGCAAAATGAGCAAAAATGAACAATGTCACCAAATCAGTGGGCAACAATCAACAAAACAAGCAACAAAATGAATAATAATTATCTGAATAATAAAATAAATAAAGAAAAATGAGCAAAATACATACTGTAGAAAATCAAGAGAAAGTCATATATTTTATTTTATTTTATCAAATTATATATTTTATTTTAGTTTTTCCACCCGGGTCTGGATCTGCCATTTTATTCACCACAGTTAATGTTGACTTTACATTGTTATTAGCTCAATGCTAAAGCTTCTTCTTTTCCTTTTGACCTGTTTCCTTCAGGGGTCGCCACAGCGAATCATCTGCCTCCATCTCACCCTGTCCTCTGCATCTTCTTCTCTCACATCAACATTACCTGTTGAAATGCAGTGTCTTAGATTCTAATAAATTTTGTTATGACATTACTCACTACTTGAGTAGTTTTTTCCAGGTGTCTGTTTTACTTTTACTACAGTTCTTATGTGTATGAATACATCTACGGTACATCATTAGAATTATAAAGTCATACTTTTACTTTAGTACTGTTTCTGTGTACTTCACACACCACTGTATAGGGAACATAAAGATGCTCAAAATCTCCATCTGATCACTTTTCACCGGGAACATTTGCCCCGCAGGCTTCAAGCAAAACCTTAATTTCCTCACAAATCCCATACAACAATATTAGTTTTAAACCAGAAAAGCACTTTACGTCATCTCGAGGGAGTAATGGTGGCCAAAAGTGAAGGCAATAGGAGCCACAGGAAGAATTTAACACTTGAGCCAAAAGGCAGAGAGAGAGAACTGTATGGATATCAGTTTGTTAGTGCTCAGAAAATCTATTTTGAGTATTAATTATGAATCAGACTAATGTCAAAGTCTAAATGTCAAAGTAATAACAGTTTGCATCATATTATGCATTTAAATAAGTATAGTAGGCTTACTTGTACATACAGCTGCTGAGAATATGAGGCTAATTTTTCATTTTTGTTCTTATCATTTATCAGTTTCTTCTTTCCTGTCGATGGAGCAACCAAACGTCCCCTCATGGATCATTAGAGTTTGACTTTAGGCTGCGATTAGGGTTAATTTTGCTTCCACAGAGCTCATTGCACAGCGGTAGAAGGAAAAAAAAACAAAACAACAAGCTATATGAAATGCATCAGTCTGTGTTTGGCAAAGAACAATATCTGTTGCATCGCTTCACATTTTTATGTTGTGACTGATGGTTTGGAAGGAATATGACAAGGCCGAGACACAAGCGATGGCTAATTGCTGCATGGGACTAAAATAACCACACAAGTGATTTCCTTTACTGGGTGGAAGGGGTTTATGGCCTCACACATGAACTTTAAAGGGCCCATATCAAGATACATGACAAATATCTATCCGAACAGCTTTGTGAGTCTGTTAACCCTTAGACAAAAGATTTTTTGGCATGCTTGACTCCCTCTCCTACCTTTCAAACATATTCCAGTAGGTAGCATTATAAATATGAATAGTTAAAGTCCCAGTTTTACATTTGTGTTGTTTAAGAAGAATAATCCACCCATGATTTTACAAAAAATTAAACGTTTTACAATGCCATGTGTTGTCATTTAGGTATTTGGGGTTACACGTTACATTGTGTGCTCCAAAAATTCCTGGCACTGATCTAAATTAGATTTAAGAACTAGATCTAGATTTAAGAACTCTTTTGTCTTGGGTGACACGGTGGTGCAGTGGGTAGCACTTGTGCCTCACAGCTAGAAGGTCCTGGGTTCCATCCTAACATGGGGGTCTTTCTGTGTGGAGTTTGCATGTTCTCCCTGTGTCTGTGTGTGTTTTCGCTGGGTACTCCAGCTTCCTCCCACAACCAAAAACATGTATTAGCTAAATTGTCCATAGTTGTGAATGCAAATATCTGTCTGAATAGTCATGAGGTGTCAGCCTCTAATTGTGAAGCACCAATAGGTAATCAGCAATTATGATTGGCGTTATACAAAAGGAATTGTGTGTCAACTTCAATCAGCTTTTTGAACAGTGTCACGTGAGTGTTTTTGTGGAGGTGTTGTGTGTTTGTTGTTTTGAGTATTGTAATTTCTTGTTGCACAAGTTGCCCCTCAGTGATAATAAAGTTCACTTTTGACGTAAAGACTTTGGTAAGGGTTTTCACAAAATAAATTGTATTAACTTGATTTGACCTTGATCTTCTGAGGGCCTAATTATTGCACACCCTTTGATGTGTAGAAGATGCCCATTTTTCAACAGAAAACACCCTGGCTGGTTAAACCACACATTGTTGCTGATGAGACCTGGACAATCTGACTGTGAAGACAGAATGATACCATACAATACCATCTTTATTTATAAAGCACCTTAAAAACAACAACAAGGCTGACCAAAGTGCTGTACAATAAAATAACCATAAAAACAAACACAGGACAGAAATAAAACAAGATGGTAAAAATATACAAAATAGATAAAACTGAGGGGATTAAGAAACACAAACAGCTAAAAAACAGAATAAAATGAATAGTGTAGAAAACATAATCAGTGAGTCACTCTGGTTCAAAAGGCCTAGGAATAAAAGTGTGTTTTTAAGCAAGAATTAAAAAGCTGCGACTGAAGGAGATTGTCTGATGTGCAGAGGGAACTCATTCCAGAGTTTAGGACCCAGAACTGAAAAAGCTCGCTCCCCTCTAAGTTTCCTTTGTGACTTTGGAATCTCTAACAGATCTGGTCAGAAGACCTGAGGGACCGAGGGGGGTGTAAGAGTGCAGCAGATCAGACAGATAAAAAGGGGCGAGGCCATTTAAGAACTTAAAAACAAATAAAAGAATTTTAAAACTGATTCATAAATGAACCGGAAGCCAATGGAGGGAGGCTAAAACCGGAGTTATGTGCTCTCGTTTCTTAGTACCTGTTAAAAGTCTGGCTGCAGCATTCTGAACTAGCTGACGCCTAGACATAGAAGCCTGACGAATTCCAGCCAACAGTGAATTACAGTAATCCAGACGGGAGGTTATAAAAGCGTGGATTACTGTTTCAAGATTCCGTTTTGACAGCAAGGGCTGCACTCTTGACAGATGCCTGAGATGGAAAAACAGGACTGTACTATTCCATTTACATGCTTATCAAGTTTTAAAGCAGCATCTATTTTAACCCCTAAATTGGTGATGATGGACTTCTTATAGGGGGCCAGCGAAGAAAGGTCAGCATCAGGAGAACTGCTGGACCTGCTATGTCTAAAGACAATGACTTCTGTCTTTTTCTCATTGAAATTGAATGATACACTTTCCATAATGGATGCAGGACAGATATGTCAGAATATAGATGTGGACAAAATTGTTGGTACCCACCTGTAAATGACAGAAAAACCGACAATGGTCACAGAAATAACTTGAATCTGACAAAAGTAATAATAAATAAAAATTTT